>CAUYQU010054667.1:0-76635 GCA_963574635.1 Cheracebus regulus | reverse complement strand
GCCCTTAGCATTTTTTCCTTCATTTCAACCCTGGTGAATCTGACAATTATGTGCCTTGGGGTTGCTCTTCTTGAGGAGTATCTTTGTGGTGTTCTCTGTATTTCCTGGATTTGAGTGTTGGCCTGCCTTGCTAGGTTGGGGAAGTTCTCCTGGATAATATCCTGAAGAGTGTTTTCCAGCTTGGATTCATTCTCCCCGTCACATTCAAGTACATCAATCAAGCATAGATTAGGTCTTTTCACATAATCCCGTATTTATTGGAGGCTTTGTTCATTTCTTTTCACTCTTGTTTCTCTAATCTTGTCTTCTTGTTTTATTTCATTGAGTTGATCTTCAATCTCTGATATATTTTCTTCTGCTTGATTGATCTGGCTATTGAAACTTGTGTATGCTTCGCAAAGTTCTCATGCTGTGTTTTTCAGCTCCATCAAGTCATTTATGTTCTTCTCTAAGCTGGTTATTCTAGTTAGCATTTCGTCTAACCTTTTTTTAAGGTTTTTAGTTTCTTTGCATTGGGTTAGAATATGTTCCTTTATCTCAGAGAAGTTTTCTATGACCCACCTTCTGAAGCCTGCTTCTGTCAATTCATCAAACTCATTCTCCATCCTGTTTTGTTCCCTTGCTGGTGAGAAGTTGTGATCCCTTGAAGGAGAAGAGGCGTTCTGGTCTTTGATGATTTCATCCTTTTTGTGCTGGTTTCTTCCTATCTTCATGGGTTTATCTACCTTTGATCTTTGAAGTTGGTGATTTCAGATGGGGTCTCTGAGTGGACGTCCTTTCTGTTGATGTTGAAGCTATTTCTTTTTGTTTTTTAGTTTTCCTTCTAACAGGCTCCTCTGCTGTAGGACTGCTGGAGGTCTACTTCAGACCCTGCTTCCCTAGGAATCACCCACGGAGGGTATGGAGCAGTGAGGATTGCTGCCTGATCTTCCTCTGGTAGATTCATCCCAGAAAGGTACCCACCAGGTGTCAGCCTGAGCTGTCCTGTATGAGGCATTTTTTTTTGGTTATTCAGGGGTCAGGGAGCCACTTAAGGAGGCAGTCTGTCCCTTGTCTGCCTGCAGAGGCACTGCTGTGCTGCCTCAGACTCAGCCCAGCTGCTGTGTAGGCTTCTCTGGCTTTTGTTTACACAGGTAAGATTAGACCTGCCTTCGCAATGGCAGATGCTCTTCCCCCTACCAAGCTTGAACACTGTGGGTCGAGCTCAGACTGATGTGCTGGCTGCAAAACTCTCAAGCGAGAGGGCTTCAGTTTGCTGGTCTTTGTGGGGGTGGGACCTGCCAAGCCGTATCACCTGTCTCCCTACTTTCAGCTCTCACTCTTCCTGGGGGGCAGGTAGATCCATCCCGCGGGCACTCTTGGCACTAGTCAAAACTTCCACCCAGATCTGTGCTGACAACTCATGGCACCAGGCCAGTCAGAGTGTCACTCAGATCTGTGTTGGTAACTCATGGTGCTTTTCAGCCTGGCAGAATTCTCCTGGACTGTGGGTTACAACGGCCATGGGAGAAGCTCAGTATCTGAACCGGAGTGCCAAGGGGGTAAAGTCCCCAATCCTCCATCCAGTTGCACTTCCTGGGTGGGGCAGTGCCCCGTCCTGTCTTGGTTCGCCCTCCTTGGGCTACACCCACTGTCCAACCAGTCCCATTGACATGAACCTGGTACCTCGGTTGGAAATGCAGAGATCACTTGCCTTCTACGTTCTCTCACTGGGAACTGCGCTCCAGAGCTTTTGCTATTCAGCCATCTCTGTGGAAGTCCCTCTGTGCCTTTTAATTGGGGCATTTAACCCATTTGCATTCAAGGAAAAGGGAACACATTCACTGCTGATGGGATTGTAAATTAGTTAAACCATTGTGGAAATAGTGTGGCAATTTCTCAAAGAACGAAAAACAGAACTACCATTCAACTCAGCAATCTCATATATATACCCAAAGGAATATAATCATTCTACCATAAAGACCCATGGACACATGTTTTCATTGAAGCACTATTCACAATAGCAAAGACAAGGAATCAACCTAAATGCCCATCAACAGTAGAGTGGATAAAGAAAATGTGGTATATATACACCATGGAATCTATGCAGCCATGAAAAAGAATGAGATCATGTTCTCTGCAGGAACATAGATGGATCTGGAGGCCATTATTCTTTTCAAACTAACGCAGGAGCAGAAAACCAAATACTGTATGTTCCTGCTGATAAGTGGGAGCTAAATAACAAGAACTAATGGGCAGGAAAAGGAGAAAAACAGACACTGGGGCTTACTTGAGGAAGGAGGGTGGAAGAAGGGACAGAATCAGGAAAAATAACTATCAGAACTATGAGGTACTATGCTTAGTACCTGGGTGACAAAGTGGTCTGTGCACCAATGACACAAGTTTGCCTGTAACAACAGACCTGTACATGTACCCCTAAATCTAAAATAAAAGTTAAAAAGAAATGTAATTTAAATCACAGCATCCTTCACACAGAATGTGCTTAACAACTCTCAGATAGTATTAACATAATTCAAAAGATCTTCCTGCCCCCAAAATTGTATGGAATTGGAGTAGATTCAGAGGGGATATGGGGAAAAGAATGGAGGGTGTCAGTTTCCTGGAAGAGATTTTTCCATTCTCTGCAAAGGCACATTGCTCGGAACAGAATGAATAGGAAGGAGTTGGGGGAGGGGTAGCCAGGGCAAGAAACTGTTTTCTCAAAGGGAAAAACTCACAGTAGGAGGTGGAAGAATTTTGAGTTTCTGAAAAGAGGTGAGGAAGGAGAGTTGACAGAGACTACGTGGTTGAGAATCCAGATTACAAGTGTGTTCATGGGAGCTCTTCTCTTTGGATGTGCACAATTGGATCAATAGACACATGCCCAGACCCTGATCTTTAACAGATATTGGTCAATTCCTTTTTACCCTTTGGCATCAGGCAAATGTATAAAAAGCTAACGTCTTTTTTTGACTTCAAGGCCTCATGTACAGTTGCACAAGACATCCATGGAGTGGCATCCCTAGCATTGCGTAGTGCCCAACCTGAAGAACTGTACCTGGCTTCCCTACATGGCCTCCACCCTCATGTGCTTCCATGTTGCATTACGTACCATCTGGCCACCTATGGTCTTATAAGGACCAAAAGGTCCCTGAGAACAGGAACATGAATTACATCGTTTTTTAACCTCCCACAGTGGCTGGTACTCAGTTAATGATCAAGAATCCTCCCCCAGCAACTCTGTTCCCTTCTAATTAGTCCCAGGGAGAGGAAGCAGCCTCCTTAGAGACTCAGACTGACCCTGTGGGAATGCTCAGTCCAGGCATCACATCCAGTGCCCAGTCCTCTGCCTGCCCTTCCTTTGATACCAGCTCAACTCAAGCACCAGGAAATCATTACATAGACTCTCAGACGAAAAGAACCTTGAAGTTCATGTCACCCAGGGCCATAGTAAACGACCCCACAGCCTATGCACTGCACAAGCCCAGGGAGCAGGCTTTTCATGGATATGAAGCAATATGTACGGATCCTGTCATGCAACCCTTATCCAAGCAGGGCTCCAGAGGCCTCAAGGCCATTCTTGGAGAGCTCTCATTTTCAGGTAGTTTCTTGCACCAAGCCAAAATCTGTCCCCACCTCCACCCAACAGTGGTTCACACCCTGGTCTCTATTCTGCCCTCTGGAGTCCTATATACAGAGCCTAATCACCTGTTTCAGACCCCACCCAGGTCTCCCAGCTTCCAACCAAGCCAAGAAGCAATTGTATTTCTGAAGGAGAACCCTCCCTTGTCCCACCCCTGCAGTGGGGATAGAAGGAAAAAGCAATGCTCAGGATAACCTCACACATTAGGTGACTCTGCCTCTGGCATGCCTGCCTCTCTCTGCTGCTACTGCATGCCCCAAGCTGGCTCCCAGCCTGAAACACCCAGGCCCGGTGCAAAAGTAAAGCAGTCAGGGAGTCAGGAAGAAAAGACTGCATTCCTGCTTCCTTCTCAGCAAGTTTCCCAAGCAATGGGCCTCCTCGGGCAGCCAGGGTTTTCTCAGGTTGCTCTTTGGGGAAAGAGCCTCCAGGTTTCCTGAGAGCCCCCACCCCACCATCCCAGCTGGTTCTTCCCTCTGGAGGTAAGCATTCCAGGGAGTATGGAGCAGCCACCGCCAGTGTTCCTCTCTGGGACTCATACAGTCCCAGTTTGGAGATGAGACAAAAGTTTCCCTGGCACAGGGAGGGAGGACATTGGCATCCTCTCAGCTCCCAGGAGACAGGTCATGGACACATCCCCTCCTGGAGGCCAGTGACACTGCCTATCCCACATCCCCTTGGGCTATGCTACCTATATCCAGGAACCAAAGGCAACACTCAGCTCCTTTCACTCTCATGGGTTCTGGGGGCAAGTTATTCCCCCAATCAAGAAACTAAAAAATCAAGGCTGAGCTGGGAACAGCAGCTGCAGGGAAGGTGGACTGGACCTGGATTCAGGTGGGCCCTGGGCAGGTCCCCAGGAACCGAATGCCTATGAGGCACACTCAGTGGAGGGCAAAGGGGAGAAATAAGCCCAGAAGCAGCAAGGTTTCAAGGGAGGAGAGAGTAGCACCCAGGAAGTCAGCAGAGGCCAGGCAGCTTGGGAGAGGTAGGGCAGGCAGATAAAATTCTGGGCTGTTCCTCTTTGGGGCCACAGCCAGAGAAATAGCTCAGCTAATTGCATAACCCTTCTATTTGCCCAGAACTTTTGTCCAGAAACTCTCTGTCCTGAGAGGTGATTAAAGAAGGCGTCCAGCAAGAACTGCACAAAAAACGGAGTCAGCCAGAGAACGAGGAGTGGTCTTCCACGGCCTCACAGGATGGAGGCCCATAACGTGTCTGCCACACTCAACTTCACCCTGCCACCCAACTTTGGCAAGCGCCCCACAGATCTGGCACTGAGCGTCATCCTGGTGTTCATGTTGTTCTTCATCATGCTCTCACTGGGCTGCACCATGGAGTTCAGCAAGATCAAGGCTCACTTCTGGAAGCCGAAAGGGCTAGCCATCGCCCTGGTGGCACAGTATGGCATCATGCCCCTCACAGCCTTTGTGCTGGGCAAGGTCTTCCGGCTGAACAAAATTGAGGCTCTGGCCATCCTTGTCTGTGGCTGCTCACCTGGAGGGAACCTGTCCAATGTCTTCAGTCTGGCCATGAAGGGGGACATGAACCTCAGGTAAGCCAGAGGGTGAGGAAGAAACAGCCTGGGACAGGAGCCACATTGGACATGTCACAATTGAGGGGAAGAGCTGGGCTAAAGCCAGGAAAAGGAGTGAATGCAGGCTGGGTGGAGGCTAGGGCAGGGGGAGGCTGGCATTTATTGCCAAGAGCTTATGCTGGGATGGGGGTAGGAATTGGGGTACGTCTTGGTTTAAGCACCAAGCCAAAGGGACCATACTGGTCCAGGAACCTTGTGGTGATCTCCTTGCTTTCAGAGGTGTCTCAAGGATTGTCTTAAAGGAGCATTGATTTAAGCCAAAGGAACCTCTGAGAGAACTGCATCCACCTACAACAGTGGATGAGTTGTCTGCTTTGAGGCCAGAGATTTAAAAGGCAGTGTGATTGGTTCCAAACATCACCGGGAGATCAAGGTGACTTGGAACCAAATGAGCACCTCAAATTCCTGCAAAGCAGACAAGAATTTCCAAAAGATCCTCCCAATTACCTGGTCATCTGAGATGTCCTCTCTTTAAAGTCCCTCATTCCCCATCAGATGCAGTGACACTTCCATGCAAAGGCACAACCAGGGAGATCCTAGAGTTTCCCAGCACCCACTGGGGATATGCCAACCCTATCTTAGCCACACTGATAAGGGGAAGACCGTAGCAACTCCCAACCCCCTGCCCAAGGCATTATAAGCAGAAATTAGCAAAACTTTCCTAAGAAAACTAACCAAGTCAAGAAGCCCCTCCTAGTGACGCAAAGTGACACTGGGACAGATTTTTTAATGAAAAAAGTGAGAATGACTGGGCACGGTGGCTCACACCTGTAATTCCAGCACTCTGGGAGGTCAAGGCAGGAGGATCACTTGAGACCAGGAGTTTAAGACCAGCCTGAGCAACATAGTAAGACTCTGTGTCTACAAAAAAAAAATTTTTTTTTAATTAGCCAGGCACAGTGGCACATGCCTATAGTCCCAGCTACTTGGAAGGCTGAGGTGGGAGGATCTTTGATCCTAGGAGTTCAAGGCTGCAGTGAGCCATGATAGCACCAGTGCACTCCAGCCTGGGCAACAGAGTGAGACCCTGTCTCTCTCTCAAATAAATAAATAAGCGAGAGTGAATGTGAATGAGAGTTGGGGTTTAACAGGATCCGCCATCTGAGAAGCTCTGGGTTCTTTTCCTATATGATTTAGCCCTCGCTGAAGTAGTTGATGGGAAAAAAGGCACAAAGAGGGCATTTGGCTTGTGCCATCATCCTCAGAAAGGTATTTCAATGTTCAGCCACCTCACTGTGAGCAAATGCTTCCCTCTGTCTAATCCACATCCTCTCCACTACAAAGCAAGCCCTCCGTCTTGGATCTGGCTTATGGACAAGGCTCATAGCAGCCTGTGTGTCCCAAGAAACCTAGAGTATATATGAATTTTGGTGTATGAGGGATGCAGGAAGTCAGGGGCCTGGGAAGAGGTACTCTGAGGGCTTCATGTTTCTGTGGAGGAAGCAGAGATAGGGGGTTGAGAGGCAACAGTGTTTTTAAGTTTCAGTGGCCAGGTGTCCCAGACCCGTTGCCAGTGGCCACTATTGAGGCCTCTGCCACAATGCCTGCATTGCCAAGGCTCTAGGCCCCAGCCGGGCAGAGCCTCTGATGACTCAAGAACATGACCCCTCATGCTCTCTTGCCCAACCTTCTTGTCCAGACCCCTGATGACTATCATTTTTACCTAGACCCCCACAAGAGATAACCTCTGCTGGGACAGCCATTTTCTGCCATAAAGCTCCTTCCCCACAAACAAACCCTCCTATGCACATTAAACCACACCTCAGATCCCACTGTCAGAATGGGAATCTGGTCATCTACCTTCGTGTGCAGCCAGACTTCAAATCCCATTCCAATTTGGGACAATTTGTTACATGCATTATGATAACGACAATGACTATAAGAAATAGCCAGGCACAGTGCTAAACACCTTACTTGGATAAGTGTATGTGATCCTCCTACAGCACCCTCAGGAGCAGCATGTAACAAGTGGCATTTAGAGGTAAGGAAACTGAATCTTAGAGAGGTCAATACATTGGCACCAGGTCTGGGTGGCCCCAGAACCTGTGCTTTTACTGAAACATCTTCCGGGTCAGCATTTCCGTAAACAAACAAAATGGTCAGACAGCCTCAAAGGCATGGGCAGACGCCATGAGTCTCAGCAGCAAGTATCATATGGGAGCCACAGCTTCCCACTTTTCAAGAGAAGGTAGAATCTCTATTTTATGTGAAATCAGCAACTCATTCAATTTTTTTTTAATGTGCAAACCAAACAATACATGTCAAAGGGCCAGCTATAGCTCAAAGGCCCCAGTTTAAGATAAACACAATACTCTATATCCCATTTAGAGCTGGGAGGAATTGTAAGACGCAGATTCCATTTTACACATGAAGAGGCTGAGGTCCGAGACTTGCCAGAGGTTTCCCAGAGTTTGTGGGAAGCTGTGTCTCCCTCCACTCTGCCCCACAGCTGGAGTCAGTCTGAGCCAGGCCACCAGGCAGACCCCTCAACACAGCCAGGCATGGCAGCTCCCTCCTCAAGGAAGGCCACTAGACAAGTTTCAAAAAATGTAGGTGACAAACAGGCAAGAGAAAACGCCCTCACAGTTGAAGTGAGCACGGCTTGTCAGGCACAGGGGAGAGAGTGCTATGCTAGCAGGAACTGGCCTCGTTTGACCACCCTTGCTGCTCCAAGTTCATCTGCTCCTCCTACCACCTGGACTCACAGCAGAGCCCCGAGCCAACGGCCATGGGAACGATGGGCTTGGACACAACCCAAGCACTTCCACAGGTCTCCCAGCCATGATGCAGGAAGCTTAACCAGGACAAGATGGAAGCCACTGGGGTCCCCAGAAATTTCCCACTTCATAGAGACTTTGTTGGGGCTCCTCACAGCTCCCTCAGCTTCTGCCCCCAGTCTGTGCATTGACAGATGCTGAAACCAGTCCCTTAAATGGGGTATACAGATGTCCAAAAGCAGGGTCTATGCTGTGTTCTTAGAACTTAAGCAGGAGGGAAAAATAAAAAAACAAATGTCCCCCTTTCCCTGTGAAAGGCAGCCAGGCCTACAATCTCAGGGATCTAGAGTCTGTAAAAGTCACTGTCCATCCCTGTCCCTTGGGGTAAACCAAGGATCACAACAGTCACAGATGCCAGCAGGCTAGGAGATAGATGTCCCTAACCTGCCCCCAGCACTGTGCAAGTGAAAGAACTACCTGGGGGTCAGGGAACATGGCTCCTGCATACCCAAGCTGACAAGGCACACCAAGTCCAAACTCCAAAACTCCTGACACACCAAGCCAAAGTAAGCATGATTCCTCTGCTCTAGGACACCAAAACAAACACACAAGTTGTGTTTGACTTTTCTCTAAGAGGAGATCAATAGCGAGCATTGCAACCTCCTGTATTCCCATTCCCAATCTCATTGCCCTCTACCACATGCCAAGGGGAGTACCCCCAGGAATTTGGTGTTCAGCATTTCCACGGACCCTTTTCAACCATTACCACATATGTACATATGCATAAACAAGATAGACTGTGGGATTTACATCTTTTAATTTTGTACCATCAGTATTATACTGTCCACATCACCTAACAGCTTTTTTTTTTTGAGAAAGTCATGTAAAGAAAACAGCTATCTCATGTATCTGAACTGCTGTATAGTTTACTTGCATTTATCCGTTCTCCTGTTGTCAAAAGATTTGTCTTGCTTCTGTGAACAAACTTGTGTGTGTCCCTGTGCCCACTTATGAAGGCATATGTAATTAAAGCAGGACTGCTGGGTTATGGGAGTCACACATCTTTAACAAGTCTCCGAGGTCGTTGTTCACGTCACACTTCCCCGAGTGGTATCTGAAGATCCCTGTTTCTCCATGCCTTCATCTGTATTGGAATTGTCAGATTTTTATTTTTTTCTAAATGAAAACAGTGAAGCAGATCACAATAGTTTTAAATCTGATTTCATGGGAGGTCTACCACATTTTCGTCTGTGTGTTGGCCATTTGTTTGTCCTCTTCTGGAAATGTTGGGTCTTTTGCCTGTTTTTCTATGGGATTGTGGTTTGGGTGGGTTTTGAAAATTAATTTGTAAAGTTAATGTTTGTTTATATATGTTGCAAGAGTCTATTCACAATTTGGAGCTGGTCTTTACACTTTCATAATAATGTCTTCTAAATATAGATTGCTTGTGTTAATTTAGTCATATTTGCCAATACTTTCCCTTTCTGGTTTATGTTTTTTAGGGATTTCTTTAAGAAATCTTTTACTATCTACAAGCCTGGCCAACATGGTGAAACCCTATCTCTACTAAAAATACAAAAGAATTACCCGGGCATGGTGATGTGCACCTGTAATCCCAGCTACTAAGGAGGCTGAGGCGTGAAAATTGCTTGAGCCTGGGAAGTGGAGGTTGAAGTGAGCCAAAATCATGCCACTGCACTCCAGCCTGGGCAACAGAGCAAAACCCCATTTCAAAAAATATATTTTACTGTCTACAAAGTTACAAAGACATTCCCCTATATTTTCTTTGAAAAGTTTTAAATGTTTGATTCACATGGAAGAACTTATTTTCATGTATGGTGTGAACTAATTTTATCTTTTCCATATAGATAGAAGATTTCCAGCCACGTTGAGTGAATTTTTCTCCAGTCATTTGTAATGTCATCTCTCTCATTTGTGTCTGGGATCTCTCTTCTCTTCTTTGGGTCTATGTGGCTAACCTTGTACCAGTTCCACACTTTCTTAATTACAATTTTATAAGTCTTGGTATCTGAAAGTTAAGTCTCCCCACCTTGTTCTTGAAAATCATGTTAGCTATTCTTAGCCTTTTACTCCTTCACTTGAATTTTAGTATCAGCTTTCAAGTCTGCAGAAAAATTATACGTCTGGAATTTTAATTAAATGTGCATTACATTTATACAGAAATTGAGAGACCATCTTTATAATAATGAACCTTCCCATCTATAAATGTGGTATAGCTTTTCTTTTACTTAGGCCTTTTTTAATACCTTTCTATAAAGGTTCATAATTTCTTTCATAAAGATCTTACATGTCTCTTTTAGATTTATAAATATTCTCTAGTTTTTGTGAATATTATAAATGATGTCTTTTTAAAAAAAAATTCGTTTCTGGTATATCAAACCCAACTGATTGACTGACTGATGCTAATGCATTTAGAACCTCATACATTCTCTTACTTAGCAGTTTTAATGGAAAATCACTTAGATTTCCTCTATGGACAATCTTATCTTTGGCAAAACAAGGAAGTTTTGTTTATTTTCCCATTCCTATATTTTTCCTATTTCTTGTTTTGCTGTGCTTATTAGGGCCTATATATAGTATAATTTATAAAAGAGGTAATAATAATGACTATCTTTGCTTTTATTTCTCTTGTTAAAGAAAACTCCTCTAACTTTTTACGATTAAGTTTAATGTTTAATATAGATGTTTAATAGATTTCCTTTCAAGTTAAGGAATTTTCATTTTGTTGCTAGTGTACTTAATTTTTATTAGGTAAGAACATTAAATTTTGTTGAATGACTTTTCTGTATCTACAAAATTATATCATTTCATTAACCTAATAATGTAGTAATACATAGATTAATGTTAAATCATTCTTACTCATCTTGTTCATTATATTATTTTTAAAACATATTTTATGATTTTTGCTTCTATGTTCATAAATAAGAGTGGCCCCCAATTTTCCTTTCTCATAATATCATTCTCCAGCTTTAGTTCCAAGATCATATTAACCTTGTACAATAAATTGGGGCATGTGTCCCCTTTTCACATTCTCTGGACAGATTTGTATAATATTGCAACAATCTCCACTTTGCATGTTTAGTAGAACACTACTGTAAGATAGTATAAATCATGTAAGGTTCTAGAAGATAGGTTTTGAACTGTTTATTAAATGTCTTTCAAGATTCTAAGGTGAATCAGGTTTTTGGCTTCATATTGACTTGGTTTGTAGGCTATATTTTCCATGAAATTGTCCCTTTAATATAAGTTGAAAATTTAATGCTATTTCTCAGTTTGTATGAACAAAGAAAAAAAAGAAGAAAAAATATATATTTAATGTAAAATTAAAGAAAATGTCCTTAGTTTCTTTTATGATTTTTAGAATCTTCATTGTCTCTGTAATTATGTCCCCTTTTTCACTCTAACATCATCCATTTGTGCCATCTCTCTTTTTCCCTGATCTGTCTTGTCAGAGGCATCTATTTAATTGGCCTTTCTAGAAAAAACAAAAAACAAAGAAACCTACTTTTGGTTTTACTGATCCTCTCTAACAATTTACACAATTTAAAAAATTTCTTCATTGGGTTTGTTTTTCTCTTTCTAACCTCTTAAGGTGCTTAACTCATTAATTTTTAGTCTTTCTCCTTTTTCAATATAAATATATAAGGCTATACATTGCCCTCTGATAATTGCTTTATTTGCTCCCCACATGGTTTTTAATTACTTTTTGAGATATAATTCACATACCATAAAATCCATCCTTTGAAATGTAAAATATCTTGGTTTTTAGCACATTTCCAAGGCTGTGAAACTATCACCATTATCTAATTTCAGAACATTTTCAACGCCTCAAAAAGGAACTCTATCCAATTTAGCAGGAATCCCCATTTCTCTCTCCCCTTCCAACCCTTGACAACCACTAATCTACTTTCTGTCTCTATGGGTTTCACATAAATGGAAGCATTCAGTATGCGATCTTTGGTATCTAGACTTCTTTCACTTAACATAATATTTTCAAGGTTCATTCATGTGATAGCATGTCACAATACTTCCTTTTTTTTGTAATTGAATAATATCCCATCGTATGGCTATAATAAATTTTGCTTATCCATTCATTCAGCTGATGGACATATGAGTTGTTTCTACTTGTTGCCTAGTATGAATAATCTCTTTGAAAGTTCATAGGCAAGTTTCTGTGTGAACATGCTTTCCGTTCCCTTGGAATATATACCTAAGAGTTGAATTGCTGGATTATATGATGATTTTTTGTTTAAATTTTTGAGAAACTGCCAACCTATCTTCCAAAGCACCATTTTACATTCCCACCAGCAGTGTATGAGGATTCCAAATTTTCCACATACTCTCCAACACTTGTAATTGTCCACCTTTTTAATTATAGCCATGCTAGCAGGTATAAAGCGGTATCGCATTGTGGTTTTGATTTGCATTTGATTTCCTAATAAGTAATGATGTTGAGCATCTTTTCATGTGCTCATTAGGTCATTTGTATATCTTCTTTGGGGAAATATCTCATTCGAATCCTTTGCCCATTTTTAGTTTTTTTTTATTATTGCATTGTAAGAGTTCTTCATGTATTCTGAATACTAGACCCTTATCAGATATATGACTTGCAAATATTTTCTCCCATTCTCTGGGTTGCCTTTTCACTTTCTTGATGGTGTCCTTTGAATCACAAGTTTTCATACTAATAAAGTCTGATTTGTCTGCTATTTCTTTGGCTGTTTGTGCTTTAGGTGTCATACCTAGAAACCGTTGCCTAATCCAAAGTCCACTCTCCATGTTTATCAAATATGTATTTTATTATTTTTCTATTCTAAATACTTTTTCCACCATGATTTCATATTTGATTGATGATGTAATTACAAAGTTCCCCTCCCCATCATGATCCTTTTATTATTGGTTGCTCAGTTTCAATGCCCCTCCCACCCCAGGTCTAAGACCTCAATTCTGGTTGCTCCCTTGGGCATTAAAGCCTCCAGAGTGCCAAGACTAACACTCCACTCCCCTCTGTGACCCCTCTATACAGTGAAGCTTCAGCTTGAGCTCCCCCACTACTTTGCATTTGTTTCTTGTCTGTGGGCATATTTTTTTTTTTTCAGACAGTATATCATTCTGTCACCTAGGCTGGAGTAGAGTGGCACTAACCTAAATCACTGTAGCCTCAACCTTCTGGATTCAAGCCATCCTCCTGCCTCAGCCTCCCAAGTAGTTGGACCTACTGGTGCACACCACCACACCTGGCTAATTTTTATGTGTGTGGTTTTTTGTTTGTTTGTGTGTAGAGACAGGGGTCTTACTTTGTTGCCCAGGCTGGTCTCAAACTCCTGGCTTCAAGCAATCCTCCCTCTTCGGCCTCCCCAAATGCTGGGATTATAGGAATGAGCCACTATGCCAGCCTCCCTTACTTTCTTACAAGCTCAAGTGTGTATTTAAGTGTTCATGGGGGTAGGGGAGTTCCTACTATCTACTTCACAATTTTCTTTGAGGGCCTCTCCTCACCTCTAAGAGTTCTTATCCCTATGACATGTCTACCTATTGTTCTTGATGGCTACACTCTAAGACCTTTGATCTAGGCTACTCTTGATGCATATTTAAGCCAGATTCCATCATTATGGAAATAATGAAAGAAGTGGAGATGAAGGGTAGGGGTGTGGGGAGGAGGAGGGACACACTTAGTGTGGTTTTCCTAGGGTCTTGCCAAGCCCTCACCTCCCAACCACCTTCCCACTGGAATGGAAGTCAGAGTCATATATTGTTAATGTGAATGTCCATAAATCCAAGGAGATGCCCTATCAGCTTCCTTCTCAGTTGACCCTACTGGAGGGCCTCTCCCTAGACAGGGTCCTGGGACTAACATATATAAGATTCCAAATGGAAAAGGAAATTGGACAAGTAGGATATGTATTAGCACTGGAAGGATATATTATTCAGGCTATGAGTCTCACTCTCAATTTATTTTAAATAATATCAGGAGGAACCAGAAAATTATGAACATGAGAACACCAGAGTAGAGGATTGGAATATTATCCAAGATGCAAAGCAAGCCTGACCAGGTTATCCTGTCATTTACTCAACATGGGTAACTGTTGCTGCCTTCTCTACTACTACCACTATGGCCCTTCAATTATTCTGTTTCTTACTGCTTCACTATTTATTTTACAGTCCTTTTAATCATGGTATCTGTTTACTGATTTTTTCTTAGTAGGGTTTTGGCTTCTGCTTGACCATCACTCCACGCCAACTATTCCCAAAGGTCAAGTGCCCTGTCACTGTGTCTCACACTCAGATTCCCCACAAGGTAAAATGTGCTGATATAGCTAATTGTTATTATCTCCACTGGACAAAGCCACTACAACCAGCCATTCCCTAGACTCTAAACCAGACATTTAGTAACTGTGGGTCAGGTGCTATTCCATGGTTCAATGGGCTAATGACCAGAGTAATGAGATCACACAGTTAGCTTTCTACAAAATGGGCTGGGATGGGGCAGGTGCTCAACGCCAAAAGAGTTCTGTTATAGAGAAGGAGATCAGAATGGCTCCTTCCACAATGAATCACACAGGGGTTGAAGCAGTTGAACCAGCCTAAGTTCAAATCCTGCCTCAGCCACTTACTACCTTAGGTGATTTTGAGCAGGACACAACTCTTCTAGTCTCCAGCCTCCTTTTCAGCGAAAAGAAGATAGTATGCTTACTGCCTAAGGATATAGGGGAAAGGAACTGAAGTTACATTGTAAAGAACTTAGCACAGTGACTGGCACTCAGCAGGCATTCAACAAAAGTCTGTATTCATGGGCTCTCTCTCTCTCTCCTCTTCCCATGTCTCCCACCAGCATTGTAATGACCACCTGCTCCACCTTCTGTGCCCTCGGCATGATGCCTCTCCTCCTGTACATCTACTCCAGGGGGATCTATGACGGGGATCTGAAGGACAAGGTGCCCTATGGAGGCATCATGATATCACTGATCCTGGTTCTCATTCCTTGCACCATAGGGATCGTCCTCAAATCCAAACGGCCACAATATGTACGCTATGTTGTCAAGGTAAGAACCTGGGGGCTTGACAAGTAGGGCAAAAGAGTAAAAACACCATATACAACTATAAGGTATAATCATAATCCTCTCTGAGGATTTTCACTGTGACCAGAGTTTGATATTTGCAGAAAGTGAAGTAACACATGAGGTCGGCATGGTGGCTCACGCCTGGAATCCCAGCACTTTGGGAGGCTGAGGTGGGTGGATCACTTGAGGTCAGGAGTTTGAGACCAGCCTGGCCAACATGGCAAAACTCTGTCTCTACTAAAAATACAAAAAAAAAAATTAGCCAGACGTAGTAGCGAATGTCGGTAATCCCAACTTCTCAGGAGGCTGAGACAGCAGAATCACGTAAACCAGGGAGGTGGAGGTTGCAGTGAGCTAAGATCATGCCACTGCACTGCAGCCTAGGCCATAGAGTAAGACTGTGTCAAGAAAGAAAAAGAAAAAAAAAAAGAAAGTGAAGTAATACATGAGAGAAACAAGATCCAATTCTAATGTACACGCAAGTATTTGCAGACGGCAAGGAGATGGGAACAGTGAGGGCTGGAGCGGTCAAGGAGGCTTCTTAAAAAGAAAGGGCTTGAGGCATTTGGGTAAACCTGGGGAGAAGCCTGAATAGAGGAGTTCAGAGGGCACCAAGGGCAAATTTGGCTGATGTGGTAAGAAGGTAGAGGAGAGAGGTGGTGTACCCAATCCCAGCATTTCAGGAGAGGGATGGGGTGGGAGGTGGAATTAAGGCCACAAAGGTTGTAAGGTCCTGCCTTGTGTGCAGAAGAATCCCAGACTCTCAGAGTGCACCTATGGTCTCTCCACCATTTTCAACCTTGGGAGTTCGGTCCCTGCCAGCCTCCCTCTTGGCTCCCTGTTCATCCCCCAGGGCCAGGGGGTCATCCTGGTCCTCAGGAAGGACTTGATCTCCTGACCACCTGTACTATGTCTGCCCCTGGATCAATGCCTCTGGCCTGGTCTGCAGGGGGTGCTGCTGAGAACCCCAAAGTCTGGCAGCAGCTTTGGGCCTGGAACAAAGAAGCCAAGAGTTCTGTTTTCAGCGGGGGTTATTTTCACACTACCGTTGTCTCAAGAGGAGTTTTTGCCCTTGCCTTCTCCCAGTGCCATGGCCACAGCTCCCCTTCCCGCTTGCTGGAGGACACTGAAGGAATGATCCCTCCTCCTTTCTGTGGCCAGTCATGGAAAAGATAGTATGCTTACTGCCTAAGGATATGGGGGCAAGGAACTGAAGCCACATTGTAAAGCACTTAGCACAGTGACTGGCACTGAGGAGGCACTCAACAAACTAATCTATATTCATGGGTTCTCTCTCTGCCCCCTCTTCCCATGTCTCCCACCAGCATTGTGATGACCACCTGCTCCACCTTCTGTGCCCTTGGCATGATGTAATCCCTGGGATCTATGACGGGGATTACATCATCCTCTCCACCCTTGCATCTCAGAGACCTCCCTTTATTGATTATGTCCCCGTCTCAGCAGCCTCCCCTCTCTCACTCTAATTTCTAAAGCATCTCTGTATTAGTTCTTCACAATCAGCTTTGATACAGACTCACATTATCTCTTATCTTGAAAAAACAAAACAAAAAATATCTCACTAGAATTTTTTGTGAAATCCACCTCCCATTCCACTTAATACCTACCTCCCTGTGCTCCCCTTCCTAGCCAGGCTTCAGAAAAAGTCCCCTCACTCCTCCCTGTGTCAGTATCTCCCTCTCAAACACCTTCCTCTTCTCCCATGCCACCGCCAGAGCTCTCTCACGAGTGACCAGGCCCTCAGCAATTAATTTCCATTCTTTGAATCCCTCTCTTCTCTCCCCCTTGGTCTCCCATCCACCCAGCATCTTGATGACCACCTGCCCCACTTTCTTTGCCAAATCCAATGGACATTTCTCAATCCTTCCTTGACCTTCTAGCAGCACTGGACATAATTGACCACTGCCTCCTCCTCAAAAGCCTTCTCTATCAGCTTTGGTGACTCCAAGCTCTGCTGCTTTCCTTCCACCTCTTGTAACCTCCTTCAAACTCCCTTATGAGTTCCTCTGGTCAAAGGCACTTCTCTGCATTCAGACTAAGCTTTCTGCCTTTCTCACCAGACCTCTCCTAGTCCAGGATCTGGTCCCTCTCAGGTCTGCAATTACCATCTGCAAGCTGAGACTTCCAGAATAGCATCATCAAATGTCAACTCTCTCCTGACTCTAGAATCCATTTATTATCTATCAGATCATTCTATCTGAATATACTTTGGGAATTTAAAACTTAAGGTATGTTAAAGTCATCTCCTTCCCGTGTTATCTCAGTCAGTGGCATTCTGCATACCGAACTGCCTCAACCAGAAACTGGAAGTCATTCTCAGTGTGCCCCTCTCCCTCACCACCCACATCCATCTAATCAATGACCATTGACTCCACCTTCTGTTGCTGGAATCCATTCATTCCTTTCCATCCTTACCTCTCACTAGACAACTCAAATGGCCTTCGCATCCTACCTCCTAACCCAGTTTTAACCTGAGGGTGAAGATGTAAAGTAAAAACTCTGTCATGTCACTCCACTGCTTAAAGCCTCTCATTGGTTCTTTTCCCCTAGGATAGAGTTTAAACTCCTTAATGTGGCACTTGATTTGGTCTCAACTGATCTACCAGTCTCAGCTATCTTCTCTTTGCACTTGCCCTTCCCTTCACCTGGAACACTCTTCTTCCCAATTCTCACCCCACTCACCCTTTAAATCTCAACACAAATGTCTCCTCCAGTAAGGCCTTCCTTAACCTCCTAAGCCTGAGAAGGATGCTTGTCCTATTCATTCCCATAGTATCCAACACTCCAGCTAACCCCTGTAGCGATCACTGCATTAAAAATACCTGAGTTTTTTGTTTTTGAGATGGAGTCTCGCTCTGTTGCCCAGGCTGGAGTGCGGTGGGGTGATCTCGGCTCACTGCAACCTCTGCCTCCTGGATTCAAGCAATTCTCCTGTCTCAGCCTCCTGAGTAGCTGGGATTACAGGTGTACACCACCATGCCAGGCTAATTTTTGTATTTTCAGTAGAGATGAGGTTTCACCATGTTGGTCAGGCTGGTCTCCAACTCCTGACCTCATGATCTGCCTGCCTTGGCCTCCCAAAGTGCTGGGATTACAGGTGTGAGCCACTGCGCCCAGCCATACCTATTCATTTTTATTCCCCACTGATTTCTCAAGAAGCAAGACCATAAAGCTAGGTCTTAATTAACACTGACTCCACAGCACGTATCACATCACAGTGCCCCTATAACTAATGCCCGAGAATAAAGGAATGAAGGGCAAGTCCTATCTGCTCCTCTTCCACACACCAGCAGAAAAACAACATACACCGAGAAACATGTTTGTGTGTGTCATTTCTTTAAGATAGTTTGTGGGGTGCATAAGATTGCTTTAGTTTTTTAAAAATCCTATACACCCTACAAACTATCTTAAAGAAATACATATAAGATATAAAGAATATTAAAATGTGAACTGACCCCTGCTATCATTTAATCCTACTCTGCCCATTTTATAGGTGGGAAAACTGGAGACCAGAATACCAAGTCACACTACTAATGATAACTGATGTGAGAGCATGTCTCCTTTATACCTCAAAGTAACTTTAAAAGTGTTTCTCTGAGGATGCAAAAAGCAGAATCTCAGATCTTAAAGCTAGAGAAGGCTTCAGGATGAAGTTCAGTCTCCTGCCTTATTCCCAATTTGCAGATAGAGTAACTGAGGCCCTGCAAAGTTACCTGGCAGAACCAGGATTATCTCAACTAGTCTCTGTTCCTGTTGTGTTGCACATTCACTGTTCAATGCCACAGGAAAAATGAAGTCAAAATGAGACGAGAGAACATTAAAAGGGCTAAGAAATACCTTGGCTAGAAAGACAGAGACCAGCAATAAGGGACTACATAAAAAGTGATCTTAAAAAACCCACAAAGTCAACAGCTAGGCTGATCTTCCTATATTTCAAATCTGGAATCACTCCTGTAAGGATGCAGAGACAAACATGTGGGTCAAGCTGCAAAGGCTGAGGCATCCTTATTTCTATGGCTCTTTGAGGACTATGCTCGTCCTTCATCCCTATCCCATAAATAATATAGTGAGCACTAAACTGGAAAATGAACAAATGATTGACCTACCCTCTTTGCACACTTAACCCTCCTAGGACCTTGCAAATCCAAATAACTCAACTTTCAATAACTAGCTCTGGCAGCAGGTATCTGCTCACACTGGGTTCAACCAGTTACATTCACTGGTGGAAGGTCCCATTTAGATATGCCAACATACAATTTCAGGGATGCTCATTTTGAAAAGCTATTCAAGTAATTTTTAAATTACCCATGCAACGGTTTCTCCAACGGTTATGTGGTTAGAAGACTGTGGAATCTGAGCATGACATGGCCAGGAGCCACTTTCATGATCAGCCATCTGCCATTCTTTAATCCTGCCATTTCATTGACTCAACATTCTGCTCATGCTTTTCCATACCTGCTGCTACTGATGAACTCACCCCTGACTCTCCTTTGTCTTACAGCTTCTGCCAACTTGTGGCTTTTATTGCTCCCAGGCTTCTATGTGTTTTAACACTTGCCCCTGCTATTGCTTTCCTCTCTGTAATCCTGTAAACTTCCCAGATGACAGATCTGATTATTTCTACCACTCAGCAGCCTGCACAGGCCACCTTTGTGGGTAGACTGTGGACATGTCACCTCATTTGTCACTGGCAAGCCAATGGATTAGCTGCCCATGAATGGGCACTCATTCCAGCAGGGCAATGAAGTCAGGCGGTACAAAACACGGTGGCCTATGAAGAAGCAACTACCCAAGACCACTTAGCAGGAATTGTAGACAGGTTAAATTTCCAGAGATAGCAGCAGTGAGAGTGACAGAAAACTCTAGAATTAATTTCCTCTCCTTTGAGTAATAATAGGAGTTAGTTCAGTGAGTTCTTATATGCCAGGTCCTATGCTCTAAACTTCACTCAGGTTGAGTGAATCCCCAAAGCTTACACACCTGCAAATTAGCAGAGTCAGCTTTCCCACCTGGATCATATCAAAGTCTGTGCTCATAACCACCACTCTGCAGACCCCAAGAATTGGAGAACATGAGTGAGAAAACGAGAGTGAATGCCTATACAGAGGAAGAGGGCTTCTGGATTTGTGGACAATTCCTGTAGCACAATATCTCCTATATTATCATTACACTCTTGATGGAGATAAAAACTATCTTGACCCTTGGGTAGAGGACAAATTTGAAAGAAATCTAAAAGGAGAAATCAACAAAAAATGCAAGGGTTCATTAGCTAATACATCTTTTAATAAAACTTGAAGCATATGGTTATTGAAGAGTTGTGAAAGTCCTTCCTATGCTGGGATAGGACCACTAATTGGTATAGGTGATGTTCTGTATGATCACATCAGTTGCAAAAAGGATTAAAAACAGAAACACAAAGCCGTGCAGCTGAAATCTGAGCAATAAAAATGTTAAAATGTCATTAGGACATTATGAATGTACTTAAAGCCACTGAACTGCACAAAGTGATTAAACCGGCAAACTTTGCTATACATATTTTACCACTTTTTTTAAATGTTAAAATTATCCTGTAGACAGGATAAATTGTAATAAAAAGATGGGCTGGGTGCAGTGGCTCACACTTGTAATGCTAGCACTTTGAGGGGCCAAGGTGGGAGGAGTACTAGAGTCTAGGAGTTTAAGACCAGACTGGGCAACATAGTGAGACCCTGTCTCTAATATTAATAAAAAATATAACTTTAAAAAAAAATCCAAAAAGATGGAAAGTAAAGATCTTTCATATTCCCTTCCAATTTTTTAGTGCAATGTTTTCCACCTCCAATTTCTACCTGTGCTTCCCCACCTCTCTGTTCCTCCATATCGCCAACTCTTCTAATTGCCTTTTCTTATCTTTATTCCCAGGGAGGGATGATCATCATTCTCTTGTGCAGTGTGGCCGTCATAGTTCTCTCTGCCATGAACGTGGGCAAGAGCATCTTGTTTGCCATGACACCACTCTTGGTGGCCACCTCCTCCCTGATGCCTTTTATTGGTTTTCTGCTGGGTTATGTTCTCTCTGCTCTCTTCTGCCTCAATGGACGGTAGGTATTACTTAATTTTTTTGAGACAGGGTCTCACTCTGTTGCCCAGGCTAGAGGGCAGTGGCACATTCTCGGCTCGCTGCAGCCTCGACCTCCTGCGCTTAAGTGATCCTCCTGCCTCAGCCCCCCCAAGTAACTAGGACTACAGGCACAAGCCACCATGCCCAGCTGATTTGTCTAGAGATGGGATTTTGCCATGTCGCCCAAGCTAGTTTTGAACTAATGAGCTCAAGTCATCTGCCTGCCTCTCAGCCTTTCAGACTGCTAGGATTACAAGCGTGAGCCACTGCATACCTGGCGAGAGGTATTTTAGGTCCCACTGTCCCATGGGCTTCATTCTTGTCCTAGTCTTTCAGGAAAAGGAGCTAGAACCTGAAATCTGGGCAAGGCATTTCCCTAGCAATATGTTCAAATGCACCAACTGGACAATAGACTTTAAGACTTGAAAATAATTGAGGGAAGGATTGAATGGGTTAAAAATGCAGACACCAAAGGCATCCAAACACCAATAGTAACAGCAAAGTAGCATCTAGATTCCAACTGCTAACCAACTCCTTGCTAGTGGCCCTGGGGTAGTGTCATGTCATCGTGACAGGTGTTGATAATACTCCTCTTCCTTGCCCACTTCTCCTCTTCTGCCTAGGCTTCAGTCCCAACACAGACACCACTGGGTGACACTCAAGAGCTGAAGTAGCTGTGAACCTTGACTAATGTAATCCAATTCACAAACACAGCTGCTCCTCTGTAGGAACAGTTTGAGGGCATGGTACAGGAACATCAGACAACCTAACAGAGTAGTATGAGGACTTTTCCTCTTTTTAGCCACAGTAGTCAAGTGCTTATGCAGAAATCTAAACATTAGTAGCACCCCATTTTTTAAAAAAAGATTTTTAAAATATAATTTTAAAAGTAATTATCCATTTTTAAAGACATGTTAAACAACAAATTACCGCAGAATGTAAAACATGATACAGTGAGTCAAAAGGCTGTCAATGACCACTGGGTGATGTTGGCTTTCACCAAAACAGAGGGTGATGCAGACCAGTAACTGGCCACAGAACCATGTGCCATTACAGTAGTCTCCACCATAATACATGTGCTATGATGTCTTTCGGGTTTTTTTTTTTTCTAGTAGATAACTATTTTAACACACTAAGTTGCAATGCTATGAATTACATGCATATTCTTTACATGTAAACATCTCACCCTTTAATACACAAAATGTAAAGCAAAACCAAGAAAATGTGTTCCAAAGATAGACAATGGGACTGAATCAGGTTTTGCTTTTGTCTTTAATCATGTTTTAAAGATATGTAAGCCAGAAACCTGGAAAACAGGACAAGGTCCCAGACATTTCAGACAAACTTTTTCTAATACATATTAAAAATGTAATTGTCCTACGAGCCCAACATAACAAACCAATTAATAGATATTGGCTCCTTCCTTTCATCCCTCAGTAGCCAGACATTTCTACAAATTTTAATTTAGCAACTCTACACAAATCATAGATTTCCAAGCTACTCAAAAAAACCTCACAAAAGTTTCCTGAGTCACCATCCCCTCACGGGGCTGGATTAGTGTCAACTGGGTCTACTTCCCTTAGAACCAATGTGCATTCCACACACCTGACTCCCTTCCACCTTCTTAAGCTGGACTGTTCAGTGAATCCTAGAGTATCTGGGCTGGGTGGGGGGGAGCACAAGCAAAGTTGCTTCCTCTAGTTCCGAATGCATATGGGGTTTTCTTCACCAACACAGGTGCAGGCGTACTGTTAGCATGGAGACCGGATGCCAAAATGTCCAACTCTGTTCCACCATCCTCAATGTGGCCTTTCCCCCGGAAGTTATTGGACCACTTTTCTTCTTTCCCCTTCTCTACCTGATTTTCCAGCTTGGAGAAGGGCTTTTCCTTATTGCCATGTTTAGGTGCTTTGAGAAATTCAAGACTCCCAAGGGTGAGTACTGAATTATCCCCATTTCAAGTTCTGCTCCAATATTGGACCTGAGCCTACCAACAAGCCAAGTTTCTAGCAGGGACTCTTTGGATAGGGCTTTAATTCTTATTAAGTCACTAAGAACCAGGTAGCCCCAAGAAGCATGCAAGAGGCTTTCAAGATCCAAGTCTACTTCAACAACTGCACTCCATTTCTTCCTTCTGGCTGGGAGAACAAAATTGTGGATGCAGTTTACCTCATAAAACTGAAGCAATTTGGGCTGCTTTGTGTCAGTGGGGAGACATCATAGGATAGAACTGCCTTGGACAACTGAGATTACTAGTTATGTGAAAGGCCACTATTCACAAGAGGTGAGGAAGTTTCAGTTTCTCAGGATCAGGTTTTCATTTCCTGGAACCAGATCAGAGCCACAGCACCACTGGCACCCCCATATGAGGAAAAACATATGAAAGCAATAAAGAAAAAAAAGAAGATTCTCAACCCTAGTTACACAGTAAAGGAAACTTAAGCATAAGGTTAAACAGTGACTACTCCACAATAAACTTGATTAATATGATTTGTACTTTATTCTTACCACTATGGAGCAATAAAGCATCTCTTCTCTGAAATGCTCAGAGCATTACCTTTTAAAATATAATCGAACCTCAAGACAGACCAGAGACCACAGTGCCTTCCTCAAAGTGCACTTTAACACCAATTTAAAAAAAGACACTCAAACCTACTTATAACACATTTCTTTTTTTAGATACTTCTCATTACAGCATATGCTCGCTTTCCATCATTATTTTATAACTCTAAACATTAGTATATTATTCCTACTTAGCCAAATCCTTCAACTGCCCCTTCATGTCCACGAAGTCCCCTTCAAAAGCTTTTCTAGACCCTAGGGACTGTGATTTAAACCCTAGGAGAAATACACAACTTTCCCTGTTCGATTTGTCACGTTATACTAGCAAATGCTGATTCTCTCTCCCTTTGCAGTTAACTGAGATGTAATTAGGTTGCCAGCCAAAACTAAACAAGTAAAGGCTGACCATACTCCAGAACCATTTTAGCTTTGGTTCAAAGCTACATTGGAGTTTTAAGAATCTAGTCTGATGCTTATCTGAGAGGAACTCAACAGATTTGCCGCCTTCTCACAAAAACTCCACAATAATTTCTAGATCAACCAAGTTCCCAGATTTGAGGTTTTAGTACCAGAAGGGCCTAGAGTGACCTCCAAGGACAATATTCTATGGATCTTTAGCTCTGAAGACTTATAACTTTCCTCACAATGCAACACTAAATCAAAACAACTTATTTCTTTGGACCTAATGGCCCCAGAAGCTATTCTCAGGGTGAAAAATCTGTCAAGTTTTTATACTTTTAATTCTTGCACCTTTCTATACAGATGGGAGAATTCTCCCATCTGTATAGAAAGGTGCAGGAATCAAAGCTAACTTCAGATTTGCATCACAGATTTTCTTTCTTCTGTGAGCAAGAAAAAAGGTAGAACAATTGGAGTTGGTGGGAAGAACTAGAAACTCTCTTGGTTAGACTTTTCTCAAAGACCCTTCCTCCCTGCCTCATTCCCTGAATGCAACACAGTCCCTGCAAACATAAACCCATCTCTCCTGTTGTTTTACTGTATGTACAAAGAAGTTAGAGGGGAAATGATGATAAAGACTCAATATTCTAATTCATTAGGACTTTTATTACTACTACCACCATTAGAGAGATTGAGAAAATGAATTAAAGTAAATCACAGGAGACGGCTGAGATGGAAAATACATATACAGCACACCCTAGGGCTGAGTTGGTATTATCTTCCACATTAAACAAGTTCCATTGTTTTACTTCTCTTGTTCTCACTCTACACCTATGGCCCTTTTTAACTTTACAGATAAAACGAAAATTATCTACACAGCTGCCACAACTGAAGAAACAACTCCAGGAGCTGTGGGAAATGGCGCCTACAAAGGGAAGGAGTGCTCCCCTTGCAGAGCCTAGCCCCTCCCACAGTGGCCTGGATTCTGGTCCCCAAGCAAATTCCGAAAGCCGGTCTGGTAAACTACAGAAAGCAGCAAAAACACCAGTCTTGCCTGAGTCTCTCCAGCATTTCTAGTACATCTATCAGAATCAAGCCTTGGCCAGGAACACAGACAGGGTGTCTACCCAAGAAGCCTCACCTATCCCCAACTTAGAATTTGCTAAAGACTTGTTCAGTGACTGTGAACTCTATGAAACCAGAAACCAAATCTGCCTCTTGTCAGGATCTCTAACAGTGTCTGATAAGCATCTTAAGTCACTAAATTTCTGAACTAACCAATATATGTGTTTTTCCGTTACTCAAATACCCAAATCCCATTTCAAGTTTTGTGACCCAAGAGAGAAATAAATGCTCAAAATACTGTAGAATTAGACTTTAGAAGTTCTAACCTAAAAAATTCAGATCCCATTTCTTCCCTTTTGACATGACTGGGGTGATGCTCCTGAAAAGTCAAATTTGACACCAAATATGCAAAAGAGAATACAGGATGCAGTTAGGCAAAACAAACTCAAAAATAGCTAATGAAATGAAAAAACTGGGAGAATGCATCGAGTTAGTAGAGGGGAAAAACTTTGACAAGGAGAAAACAGGAAACATATACTAACACAATGTTATCTCACTTACCTCTTAAATTCATTAGGTATCTGGTTTTAACACAAAGGGCCCCCAAAACTGAGTACAGCAAACTACTGCCAAAATGAGTGGTTTCCCAATTCAAAGAAAAATATTCAAACAGCTAGAATTCACAAATTTCAAATTGTCTCTAATAAAATTTCAACATTTTGCAAATCATATGCAAATAAAGATCAAGTAAATGATTAACAATATTAACATCTGCAAAAAAAAAAAGTCAATCATGCTTAGTTACTTGGGACTTTTCTATCATTTTGTATGGTCAGGTACAAATAAAACCAAGACAATATAGTTTGGTTTTATTTGTAAAATGTGCAGGACTTGGCAAACGTGCAGGACTAACAAAGACTTCCAACACCAAAACAAGAATCACAAATTTGGATCACTAACATCCTCTTAAAAATACAGATCTTTGAATAGGCTAATACCTACCATTTTTGCTGATTATTATCCATATATACCTACCTGTTCAAATTGTTTTCTCTATTATCTAATTAACATCATCTGCTAAGAGACTTGGTTACATAGTTATGTAAGAATACATTTGTTTAGCTTTTGAGGAAGATAAGGTGGGACTCACTGTCCTTAGGAAGGAATAAAGATGAAAGGAACATAAACATGGAAAACAAAGGTTCAACCATGCCCTGCAAAGGCAGGTCCTAAACTTTTCCTTAGGATTACATCCACACTCC
Organism: Cheracebus regulus; assembly: GCA_963574635.1. Lineage (NCBI taxonomy): Eukaryota > Metazoa > Chordata > Mammalia > Primates > Pitheciidae > Cheracebus > Cheracebus regulus. The sequence continues at coordinate 50,214 of CAUYQU010054667.1, read as the reverse complement.
TCATGACCTCTCAAGTCTGGTTTTGAGTCTCTTTTTGAGATATAATCTAGTCATTTCCCTGCCACTTTTTCAAAGGAATTTATTGTATTCCCTAACACTTCTAAGATTACCTAACACTTCTAAGATTAAAAGTAACTTAAGTCTTGGCCAGGCATCGTGGCTCACACCTGTAATCCCAACACTTCAGGAGGCTGAGACAGGCAGATAGATCATTTCTGGTCAGGACTTGAGACCAGCCTGGCCAACATTGTCAAACCCTGTCTCTTATTAAAATCAGCCAGACATGGTGACGGGGGCCTGTAATTCTAGCTACTGGAAGGCTGAGACATGAGAATCATTTGAGTCTGGGAGGCAGAGGTTGCAGTGAGTCGAGATGACACCACACACTCCAACCTGGGTGACCAAGCAAGACATCTCAAGGCAAAAAAAAAAAAAAAAAGGCCACAGTGGCTCACGCCTGTAATGCCAGCACTTTGGGAGACTGAAGAAGTTAGGAGCTTTCTCAGAATCTGCATTTGGGATGTAAGAATCAGAACTCGAACCAAGGTCTTCTGGCATTTAAGTCTGGCTCCTCATGGGGAAACCATGGTAGCCCACCTGAAGTCACCTGGGCCCTAGAGCGTGGGCCGGCCCTACCAACAACTCCCTATGTGACCCCAAGAATGTCCCTAACCCCGAGAACCTAAGGGTAGAGGTGGTAAGTAGAGCATAACTTGAGGTCAGGAGTTCAAAACCAGCCTGGCCAACAGGGTGAAACCCTGCATGTACTAAAAATAAAAAAATTAGCTGGGCACGGGGTAGGCGCCTGTAATCCCAGCTACACGAGAGGATGAGGCAGGAAAATCGCTTGAACCCAGGAGGCGGATGTCGCAGTAAGCCAAGATCGCCCAAACTGGACAAAAGAGCAAGACTCCATCTTAAAAGTTTCAGTCTGATTGTCTTAAGGGTAGAGATGAAAAACATCAACATACTACCATACTGCACTGAGTAGCCATGTTTTAAAATCCCAAAGGGGTAAAAGTTGCTTTTTTAGCAACTTCAGGCTGACCAAGTACTGTCTTCAAAGATGCTAAGAAAATTCTAGATTTCACCGATTAAAATAAACCTAGTTCCCTCAACTAACTCAACAAGTATACCAACTCCTAAACTCAGCCTCTTATTACGATTACCAGCTTTAAACTTCCATGGCCTGTTCTAGTGTTAAACAGGAGGGAAGCAGCCTTTTAAAAATTAAGGATACCAAAAACCTTTCAATTCTCTGAAATGGGAGATAAACACTCCCCAAACCCCATACTTTCAGGAACCTAAAGGCTGTATTTTTCCAGTGCTTCTAGTAATTCTACCATCTTCCATATCCCTAAAAGGCTAGGGGCAATATACGGCACTTAAAATCAGTGCCTGGCTACTCTCAGATACTGCATAGATGTTATTCACTGTTTATCAATATTTATGTCGTCTAACCCCCAGAGAACTAAGATTATCTTAATAGTCTTAAAATTCCTGTATCAATAAAGCTTGTTTTGTACACAAGTAAGGCAGGGCTTGAAACCTCAAACATCTAAATCTAACATTCATGTGGATGTCAAGACCTTATCCATTTTGCACTATTGTTTTCCCCTAACCATACACTATCCCATACTTAGCTCAGGACAGAAAGCAGCATGTCAAAGTCCCTTAAGCATTCTTGTTTGTTGACTTTATCTGACCACCAAAACGGCATCGTAACTGGACACTGTGGTTCACATCTGTAATCCCAGCACTCTGGGAGGCCAAGTTAGGAAGATCACTTGATTCCAGTAGTTTTAGACCAGCAGGGGCAACATAGCAAGATCCTGTCTCTACAAAAATAAAAAATTAGCCACAAGCAGTGGTGCATGCCTATAGTCCTAGCTACTCAGGAGGCAAAAAGCAAGATTGTCTGAGCCCTTGAGGTCAAGGCTGCATTCTAGCCTGGGCGACAAGACCCTGCCTCAAAAACACAGAAACAAGGCCAGGCACAGCAACTCGTGCCTGTAATCCCAGCACTTTGGGAGGCTGAAGCAGATGATCACCTGAAGTTAGGAGTTTGAAACCAGCCTGGCCAACATGGTAAAACCCCGTCCCTACTAAAAATACACAATTAGCCAGGCATGGCAGTACATGCCTGTAATCTCAGCTATCTGGGAGGCTGAGGCAGGACAATCGCTTGAACCTGGGAGGCAGTTTGCAGTGAGCCAAGATTACACCACTGCATTCCAGCCTGGGCAACAAAAGCGAAAACTCTTGTCTCAAAAAAAAACAAAAAAAAAACCTGTCATAGCCTTTAAGGTAGGCAAGAAATGTTGCTTTCTAAACACACTATCCTCCTCTTCGCTCTGGAGGATTAAGTAACCGGATGCCAACAACAGTCAGGAGACAAAGGAAAAACATGGGGTGGGAGCACAGACACAAAATTCCAACAAGTGTGATTTTAGCATTCGCTAATCTCATCTTTTGACTAGCTTGAAGATACCAAAGAAACTATTTTTTAAAAAAGACCATAACGAACTCCAGGATTCTGGTTGTCTTCTGGATTTTAAATGTTTTGTATAAAGGTAAGGATGAGTAAACAGCACAGGACTTCTTCAGACAAACGGACAAAAATTAGTTTTATAATATTTTATTATCAATAACAAACAGCTGCTTTAATGTGTCTGTCCTGCAGCTGTTAAAGAGTGGGAGGACACCCTTGACCCTAACAAGGAAAACAAATTAAGCCTTTATGTACAAGCAAATTTAGAGCTCTTTTACGTGTCCAAAGCTATTAATTAGTTTAATTGAGGCATTAAACTAATTCTGAATTAACATCTTTTAATAACCAGGAACTAAAATGTTCAAATTTTTCTAGTACAAAAAAATTAAATTTGCTTTAGTTATAAAAGAGCTCTGTCAATATACACAAACTATATACTTCAGACATTCACAAAAATGTGAGCAGAAGGCTTATCAAAAGACATTTAATACAATTAGTTTTCAACAACCCCTTGGTGGTCCACATCTACAAAGATATCCAGCCCAACCCAACCCCCCTTCCAAATCCCACCCCCACAGAAAAGCACATACTTACCAGAATTTTTAGCAAGTATGGTTTGGGAATTTTTGTGGTTTTTGTTTGGTTTTGTTTTTTTTTTTTTTTTTAAAAAAAGGCCCCCAGGGCAAGTTATTTACAGTTTAATTGCCACTGTCAACTGATCTGGACCTTGATCGGGACCGGGACCTCTGGCGATCCACAGATGCTGGAGACTTAGATCTACTTGAAGAACCACGTTTCTGGCTCTTCTCAGGCACAGGAGACCTACTAACAGAACGGGACTTGCTCCGGCTCCGGCTCCTGCTTCTTGACCGGCTGTAAGATTTGCGACTACGGGAACGGGATCGGCTACGAGACCTAGAGGAACTTCTGGTCCGGGATCGAGACCTGCTTCTTGACCTACTATTAAAAAGGAGACGAAATCAGCCTTAAGAGATAAAACCCTACAACAAACCGATTAAATACAACTTTTGACTTAAAAATAGAGATACCTGTGCCTTTTGCTGCCTTCAATTAATTTTATTTTTCTCCCATTTATTTCCTTTCCAGAAAGTTTTTCAATAGCATTCTTTAAATCACCATAAGAGGCAAACTCAACCACCCTAAAATGGAAAAAAGCCACTTTCAAAATACATACATCCTGTAGTCTCACACATTGCACACAGCAGTCTAGATAAGTCATTTCTGTATTCACTTTGCTGTTGCTACTATTGAGTCTCATTTCCAGGTAACACAGCATTAAAAGAGCAAGGTTTTGACACTGTTACACTTTGAGCCAATTAATTGTTGGGGGGGAAAGAGTTCCCATGCATTGGATGCTTAGCAGGATACCTAGCCCCTACCCATTAGATGCCAACAGCATCCTCCCTCAACAAGTTGTGACAACCAAGTATGTCTTCAGACGCTGCCAAAGGTGTGGGGAGAGGGGGGAGGAGGCAAAACTGTCCTTGGAGAATCTCTGCATTCTAATATATTCAAAATTTAAGTCCTTATAACTAAGTTCGCAGTAAAATTTTCAGGATATTTTTAAAGACTTCCAGTTTGCAGTACATACCCTTCATTTAATTTAGGTCGATGTGCATCCGCAAACGTTACTTCCCCAGCTTGTCTCATGAAATCTTTGAGATCCTTAACACAAGATAATTGTGTTAAGCAAAGAAGAGGAAAGGGGACACACAAACAATCACATGATATAAAAAAAAACAAGACTACTGAAAGAGAAGATGTTAGATAAAGTACAAACATGGCATTTACCACACTTGTATTCTATCAGAATTCAAAAATTATCTATGTCAGGGCACGGAATAAGCAAACAGCATATTGCTTTTAAGCAAAATGCTGGAAGAAATTCAGATTTTAACATTAATAAGGTAGTATTAGTCTATACTGAGCTCAGTACAAAAGAAAAAAACAAACAAAAAAACAACAAAAAAGGAAAACAGTACATATTTTTAAAGTAAAGACTAAAGTAGAGAAATTTTATTTAAAAAAAAAAAAACAGAACATTTACAAGACACCAGTTATTTTGTGCCCCATATGTCATTAAAAAAGTTTACTTTACCTTTATTATTATTTCCCTAGGCTAGTCAAGCAGCAAACCATTAATCGGTCGGAGAAACCTTCATGACATATGCCCGACTGGCTCTTCGCCACCCACTTGAAGGACACTACCCAATCGATGGAAGCCTTTAATCGCACAGCCCTCCCTATTAGCAGACTATTGGCGGATGCAGACATGTTCTACTCGAGCAGTTACCAAGGACCACTTTACTGCGATCAGGATTCCAACGACCACCTAATTTCGTATCTTTCAACTCTTTTCGACCGGACCTCTTATTCGGAAGCGTTACAGGAAGACAGGTCTCAACTTAGGGATCAGATCACGTTATCAACGCTCTGGGATCGCTGCAACCTGGCACTTCAAGGAAGTGCACCGATAACGTCTAGACCGGCAAACACAGATCTAGAGGTGGCCAACTGATCACTGTAGGAGCTGACTGGCAAAGTCAACCAGGCCCAACCAAGAGTGACCAAGACAACGATTAGGATAACCCACAGGCACTCCTCGTCATAAGGCCAACGACACAGACAGGCTGGCAAATAAAGGGTTTAATATTTGGTTAAAAATTGATTTTAAAAAACAAGAAAAATATCCTCAAAACATTTACATTTGATCACTAATATTAAAATTCAAAATATCCCCCAATTACATTTAATTAAATGTTTAAAATTACAATTCCATTAAATCCATTAATTTAAGATAAAATTACTTTTAATAAAACAATAAAACATTAGCTACCCATTAACTTTTTAAAAAAGCCACATTAAAATAACTCGAAATTGTATTTCAACAAACCTGCCAGCTGACTCTTGAGGATAAATTCTCAACTATAAGCCGATTTTCTGTTCTTACAGGTGGAGCATTTCTGAGGAAGAAAATTGGTATTCACAATGGAAGAAATGCAATGACGAACACTTGTGTTCAACTGTGGTCAAGTCATCAGATATGACAAGCCATTCTAATGACTTCTGCCAACAGTTTCTGTGTTCTTCTATGACTCATGAAGTTTCATCAAGAACAATGGGCTACCATAGGAATAGAAGAACAGATTATACAGGCCAGGCAAGGTGGCTCACGCCTGTAATTCCAGCACTCTGGGAGGCCAAGGAAGGCGGATCAAGAGGTCAGGAGTTCGAGACCAGCCTGGCCAACATAGTGAAACTCCGTGTCCACTAAAAATAAGTAAAAATTTAGCAGGGCAAGGTGGTGGGCCTCTATAATCCCAGCTACTCGAGAGCCTGAGACAGGAGAATCGCTTGAACCCAGGAGGCAGACGTTGCAGTGAGCCAAGATAGTCCGGGGGACAGTGTGAGACTTCATCTCAAAAACAAAAAAAGAAGATTATACGGTAGGACCCGGAATCGTCACTGCTAATAACTCCTGAACCTTAAATGCTACCCCTACAATAATAATTCAATGCCGCCATCCACCCTTCACATACCGTCTATCATTTCGAGGTCTGCGACTACTAAAACGGTCAGAGTATCGTCCTCTACCTCTTCCACCTCGTGACCGAGCCCTAGCATGTTCAATAGTAACCCTACAAAAACAGAAGAAAAATCTCTATTATACACTTGAACTATATAGATCTACTTAGAAAACCCAGCAGACCCAATCTGCTCTATGTCTCAAGACTAGTTACACAGGAGTCTCACCTTTCACTACAGAGTTCTTTTCCATCAAGCTCATACACAGCATCATCTGCATCCCTCGGATCCTCAAATTCCTAAAACGTAAATATAAGACACTTAACATGGCTTTAGAAGAGTATTCTACAACATTAAGAGCACTGAAACCGGGAGACAGAATGGAAAGGGGAGTATCTTAACGACACTACCATACAACAAAACCTAATCAAAGAGCCACTGGAGTGGGTTCCAGCGAGCAGCCAAGTTTAAGTTGTTTTCACCCTCCGTAAAATTCAGACACAAAAATGGGTAACACTTTCTGAAGGCAAATATTCTACCTGGACTCAAGATCAAAAACAACTGCTTATCAAAACTCTACCGACTTAGCAGATAATTCACCAAGTTGTAAACACTTACCACAAAACCAAAGCCTCTTTTCAGATCAATATCTCTTATCCGTCCATATCCCTTGAAGAATCTTTCCACGTCCTTCTCCCTGGCCGCTGGATTTAGCCTCCCGATGAATACTCGACAGCCACTCATGATGTCTGGCTAGTATTTCCTATTAGAAAGTAATTCAATAGAGATAATAGCAATGGTTGTCACAGGACTGCCTGATCAAAGAATCAAAAACAAACGGCATAAAATGTTTACCCAGTGATATTATGAACGAGACTGCCAAGAGTGTCTCTAATGAGACCAGTCTCCTTGCGGACAAAACTAAAACGCGGCTCCTTCCCAACGGTCGCTCCCTGGGCCCAGACGCAGTAACCGCAACGCCCACCGCCACCTCTCCAACTGCGCAGCCGCACACTATCCGCGGCGCTCTGGCCCCCTCCCATCTGCCGCAGTTAGGAAAGACCGAGAAGTGCAGGCGGAGCCGCCCCCGCCCTCCACAAGTCCAGCCCAAAGGCGGCCTCGCGGGCGCGTCACAGCTGGTGGAAGCCGGAATCTCGCGACGCTACGACCGCGCCTGCGCCAACAGCGGCGGGCGGGCTCTCCGCAGCCACAAAATGGCGGCGGCAAAATCACCAGCAGCAGAGCTGCGCGTGCGAAACTCCCTTCTCCGCCTCCTCCCAGCAAGTTCACCGTGCTGGGGGTCACTGCGGCCGCCCTCAAAAAGGCCCAGCCGCATCGCCAGCAAAGTCAGAGAGAACCCGGCCCCACTACTCGACGGGTCCGGGTAATGAAGACTTAAGACTGGCAGGGAGCGGCGCGCAACCGCTGTCAAAACAACCCTAACAGTGACCGCCCTTCCATCTCAATACCCTTAAAACAGTATGCCAAAAGGGAGACGTGCTCCAGCGCCCACCTCGAATCAACCGTGTTCATTATAGACGCTGTCCTCCGCAAAGAAAGCAGCCCCGGCCACTCACGATGTGAGCGGCCATGAAGAAACCTCGATCCGAAAAGGGTTGCCCTCAAAGTGAGCCACTCACCTACCGGACGGGGTCTTTGGCGGCTAAGACCCACACGGGTCCGTAGTCTGCGACGAACGCGTCGGCCTCCACGCAAACCAGGACTTAACTCTTCTACGTCTCTCCACAACTGACGCACTTAGCGGCTCTAGCGCTCCACAAAATGGAGGTCGCGTCCTGCGTCACTTCCGGTAACGCCCCTGGGCCTTGGGTCCACCCCCTTGGGACTCAGGGAAGACGGAAGTTTCGGGGGTCTTGTGCTTCCTAACCCTGACAGTTCGAGCTACGGACCTCTCCGCCTGCGGTGGGTGGAGCGGGTGGCGGGAACTCGCTTGGGCGCGGCCAGCAAGTCCCTGAGTCAGGAGGGACACTCGTTGAAGTGTTTCGCCCTTTCTAAAGCCTTGGAGTTCGGTTCATCGTCATCTCTCCCAGAAGACTCTCCTGAGACAAATTTCACCCCTTCTTGTATCTAAAGTTTTTCTTAGATACCCAGAAGATTACTAATTAGGAGAAACTTAGCTTTGCAAAAATACCTGGCCTTTCCTTACCTCACTGCTTGCAATTTAAATTTGCCCTCAAAGCAGGGGAGCTCCTAGATGTTCGAGTTTTGTTTTTTTTTTTCAACCATGCAACAGCTGTGTGGTTTAGTTGTAGTGAGAAGACTAAGGAACTGAAGTATTTTTTAAATAAAAGGGTTTGAGTGATGAAATGTTGAAAATGGGATTGCATCTAGAAGGCTGTCTTGAATTGAGGCTGGAATACAGATTTCTGCATTTCCGTCACTCTGGGAGAGTGACTGGAAGCGGTTTCAAGCTGCTTTTAAGTTCAAATGGTATTTGGTTAATGCTCCCCGTTCAGATTTATGTAATGTAACACATAAAAGTTTACAGTTCTTATGTCGTGCCTTCAAAGTGGCTGTGTTTGACACAGCCCTCCACATTTAACTCTTGTGTTTTCCCAATAAAATTGGTAGCCTAGAAACTTAGACATAAAGAAATTGGTTAACTTTGCTTTAATGCTTTTATGTAAAACTCAGGGCACCGCATTCTTGAGAAGTGCCCGGAATCTGGAGTTGGTGTGCTTGCAACTAGAGTTAAACAGAGAAAAAGTAGTTCAGGAAGGAGAGCAGTTGACCATTAACTCAGAACTGAAACTCGGATAGTTTGTATGGGATAAGCTCGTCCATTCATAGTTACATGTGCAAATAAAAAGAGCTTCAGTGGGTACATGAAATAATTGTAAAGTTAGTTACCTATGATGTGGGAGTTAAGGATGGGTTTATAAGACAATATGTATTTATGTGTTTGTTCATGTCAGGTCTCCATATGCAATCCTGGAGCCTGAAAGTCTGAAGTCCTGCTTGCCTCGGCTGATGCCTCCCACCCCCTGCCTGCGTTCGCCATTGTCCCTGATCGCTTCCCCGGACAAGCCCATCACCCAACCCTGCCATCTTAACTGTTCTTATGATAATATAAATACCTCTCACCCAACCCTGCCATTGTAACTGAACTTGTGGTCATGTATATGCCTTGCCCCCTACCCCCCACCGCTGTAACTGATCTTACTCTGCAACACCCTTGCCCCCCAAAAAACTACTCATACCTATAAAACCAAGTCCTATCCCACTGCTCTTTGCTAATGCCCTTTTCGGCCTTAGCCCACTGGCACCCAGGTGAATAAACAGCTATGTTGCTCACACAAGGCCTGTTTGGAAGGTCTCTTCATTCAAAGCGTGCATTTTCCAACAGTTCAATTAAAAGAAAAAAATGTTATCCAGTTGTTGGCCTGATGAACATTGGCATTTTATAATGCACAAATTTTCCCAAACCAGATCTTGTGAGAACTCACTATCACAAGAACAGTATGAGGGAAATCAGCCCCCATGAGCCAATCACTTCCCACCAGGTCCCTCCCCCAACACTGGGAATTACAATTCAACATGAGATTTGGATGGGGACACAGAGCCAACCCGTATCACTATTGGACTGTTTCTTACCAATTTTTCTAATAAATACAAATTCATCTTCCATGAGCAGAATTACTCTTCCTCCTATGTGATCCTACAATATTCTGTTTATACCCCTATTACAGAGTCATCACTGATTCATGTATGTTATTCATGTTTTCCAGAAATGCATAGCACAAAAAAGACTGAATATTTATAGACCTGGATTTGCATGAGCATTTTTTTCAGGTTGTCCTATTCCTATATTAATGTTTCAACAAAATGGCTTGGCATCCTTTTCCTAAGACATCGAAATTAGAAGCAAATCTTTAAAGGAAAAAATGTAGAGAAATCACAGATCGAAATAAACACAAAATGTATTGGCATCTCTATTGGAGACTTTTAGCGTAATTGTGGTATGTTTCATTCATTGCCATCCTGATTTCATCTAATTCAGAAATGAGCAAATTATGACCTATGGGCCTAATTCATCCTCTCATCTGTTTTTATATAGCAAATGAGTAGTTTTACATTTTTAAATGGTTGTGAGGAAATAAAAGAAGAAGAATTTATAACACATGAAAATTACATGAAATTTAAAGGTCAGTATCCATAAATAAAAAATTTTTGGAACACAGCCACTCCTGTTAATGTACTTATTGCCCGTATCTGTTGTGCTGCAAAGGCAGGGCTGAGCAGCTATGGTAGAGACCATACGGCCTGAAAAGGCTAAAATATTTATTGTCTGATCCTTTACAGGAAACATTTGCTGATGGGGTGGGGGAGATAAGAGATTGATTAATAGGTACAAACATACAGTTAGATATGAGGAATAAGATCTAATGTTCAATAGCAGAGTAGGGTGACTATATAGTTAACAACAATGTATTTTATATTTTAGGACAGCTAGAAGAGAGGACTTAAAATGTTCCCAACACGTAGAGGTGATAAATAAAGTAATGAATATCTTAAATACCCTGACTTGATCATTACACATCCTATGCATGTAATAAAATATTTCAGATGTCCCATAAATATGTATAAAATGTATCAATAGAAAATTTTTTAATTATTTTAAAAAATCATTTCTGACCCCTGAACTGATTCCTAGATTTTCAACTGCTCTATGAATGCTCCACCCAACCCCCTTTGTCACATAATAAGACTGTAAAAAACTGAAAACAGGATTTGATCTTTATTTTTAAAATAAAGTTTGATTTCTATTATAAACAGTATATATATATATGCCTATTACAGGAAAAATGTTGAACAGGAAAATATTGAAAGAGGAAAACAACACTGTCTCATCAACTCAACTTCTGATTGTAGTTTGCTGTATTTCCTTCTTGTGGGTTTTTTTTTTTCTGTTTAGTGTTTTTCAATATAACATAGTACCTCATCATTTTTTAAAACATAGATATGAGATTTTTAAAAGCCACCCCTATTCCCAGCGCCTAAGGGAAAACTACTTAGCATTATTTAACTTTCATGTTTTTCTATAAGAACAATTGTATTTTCAAAATATGAATCATAGTCATAGGTATACTTGGTTTTAAGAGGGGTTCTTAATTCCTAAAACTTAATCACAAACTAAAACTTAAAACTCCTGACCTCAAGTGATCCACTAGCCTCGACCTCCCAAAGTGCTGGGATTACAGGTGTGAGCCTCACCCAGCCTGACCAACATGGTGAAACCTCTACTCTACTAAAAATACAAAAAAAATAGCCAGGCATGATGACGCATGCCTGTAATCCCAGCTGCTCAGGAGGCTGAGGCAAGAGAATTGCTTGAACCCATGAGGCAGAGGTTGCAGTGAGCTGAGATTGCACCACTGCACTCCACACCAGCCTAGGCGACAGAGCGAGACTCCAGGGGAGAAAAAAAAAATTATGTGCATGTGCATTTTCCATGTTTCTTTGTCTTAATGTTTTATGATCACGAATGTATATTCAAAATTTTACTGTCATTTTCACTTAACATTACACAACTACATGCCTGGGGAAAACATTCATTCTGACCAACTTTTCTGTTTTTCTGAAAATGTCCTAAATATCACCAGATGCTTAAAAATTGCTATCCAAAAGAAACCCCAACAGGAAGAAAAAGTGTTACTTCCTTGCCTCCAGCTTATAATTATAAAGATTTTTTCAAAGTAATAAATATACTCAAGTAATTTCTCTTAGAAATATATGGGGTTTTTTTAATGTCCACTTTTTTACTTAACTGGAAACTGACTAAATACTGCATTATTTCCTTTTTTGATATCAAGAGGGAAGCCTCAAACGCATGAATTCCCTAAAGCGATTCCTGCCAAATCAGCCCCAATCCGGGAAATTATTCCTTCCCTGATATAATTATTAGGGGCAAGGTACACAGAATTAATCCAGTGAAGAACACTTGATATCTTATCTGTTCTATAAATCAGACTACCTATAAGTGGGCCATGTTTAGTCCAGAAAAAAAGTGGCTTACCTTGAACAAAAAGTGAAGGGAATGGGAAGCTCCACAATATTTTTCTTCCTGGCTACTATACCTCAAACTAACAGTCTCCTCTTTTAAGAGCTTGGATATTGAATACTCATCTAAATGGGCCATGCTTGGGTTAAGGAGAACTGAACTAAGATATTTCACTGCTGAAGCAATTAGACCACCCTATTGAGCTCTGTAGAGAATTGGTTGAATTCACAGTGAGATAACCTTAGGAATACAGGGCTACAGAAACTTGGAGCCTGACTAAAAGCTAGTATCTTAGTCTGTTTGTCCTGCTATAACAGAATACCACAGACTGAGTAATTTATAAAGAATAGAAATGTATTTCTCACAGTTCTGGAGACTAGGAGTTCAAAACCAAGGTGCCAGCATCTGATGAGGGCTGTTCTCTCTTTCCAAGATGGCACCTTGAATGCTGCACTCTTTAGAGGAGAGGAAAGCTGTGTCCCCACATGGCAGAAGACAAAAAGGCAAGAGGAGTGAGTTCCCTCCATCAAACTCCTTTATAACATTATTAATTTATTCATGAGAGTGGTGCTCTCATGACTTAAACCCTCTCAAAAGGCCCCACCTCTCAACACTGTTGAATTGGGGATTACATTTCCAACACGTTAATTTTGGGAGATACTTCAGACCACAGGTGCCAATGACCAGGAAAGGCCTAGCATGAGCACATAAAACTGAGACAGTTTCTGGATCTAGGTCTGGGGCATATAACTATCTTGATCAGGCTGGCTGTAGTCCACTCTCATGGCTTCTACTGCCCTAATTCTTGATTAGGTCTCATGAGCTTCCAGTCAAAGACCCTATTCATAATGTCAGGGTATATGATATAAATAGTTGGGCATTGCTCAAAATAGAAGCAAGAAAAAAAGAGGCTGAAGGTGGATATTAGGATGATGGGGTAGTCCACCTCGACTGTCATGTTAATGAGCTTACACTCTACCCAGTAGACACTGAGTAGATGCTACAAGGTTTTACACAAGAGATAACATGATCAGATTTAGGGTGTAGGCGGGAAAGGCCGTGTAGGGAATGTTGGCCAAAACCAATTAGGACTCTATATAACAAGGAACAGAATCCCAGTATAACCACTTTAAAAAAAGCTTTGGCCAGGTGTGGTGGCTTATGCCTGTAATCCCAGCACTTTAGAAGGCGGAGGCAGGTGGATCACCTGGGGTCAGGAGTTCGAGGCCAGCCTAGCCAACACGGTGAAACCCCATATCTATAAAAATGCAAAAACTAGCCAGGTGTGATGGTGGGTTCCTGTAATCCCAGCTACTTGGGAGGCTGAGGCAAGAAAAAATCACTTAAACCAGGAGGCGGAGGTTGCAGTGACCAAAGATGGCACCATTGCACTCCAGCCTGAGTGACAGAGCAAGACTCTGTCTTCAAAAAATATTTATTTATTGCTTAGAATAACTGAACATTTTACACACAGGCCCACTGTGCACTTGACATGATAGACAGCTCAAGTGGTGTCTCTAGCATCCATCTCTTGGCTCTGCTTCTCCTGAGAATCAGCTACATTCCCAGGCTGGGTCACCTTGCGTTGGCAAAATGCCAGCAGCTCTAGCCTCACAGTCTCACAATACCTAGGTGAGGGGAAAAGAGTACATTCCTTCCAGGAGATTCTGTTGAAGCTTCTTAGATTCTTTCTAGAACTCCAGCAAACCCTTCCCAATGTCACTGGCTTTCTGTTGGATTATCTGCTCATCCCTGAGTCTATCACTGAGGCCAGATTGACTGTATCTTAGTTTAGGCTGCTATAACAAATTACCATAGACCGGATGACTTCAATAACAAGCATTTATTTCTCACTGGTCTGGAGGCTGGACACTAAGATCAGGGTCTCAGCATGATTGCGTTGTAGGTGAGGGCCTTCTTCTTCCTGGTTATGGCCTCACATGGCTTTTTTTGGTGTGTGCACAGAGAGACAGAGAACTTCTACCTCCCAGGCTCAAACTATCCTTCCCACTTCAGCCTTCAGAGTAGCTAGGACTACAGGCGTTCGTACTACCATTCCCCCTAATTTTGTTCACTGTTTTTTAGACATGAGGTCTCACTATGTTGTCCAGGCTGGTCTCAAACTCCTGGACTCAAGCAATCCTCCTGCCTTGGCCTCCCAAAGTGCTAGGATTACACCCAGTGTGAGCCACCATGCCCAGTCTCTTCCTCTTTTTTAAGGGCATTAATCTCATACGGCCTCACACTCATGACCTCATCTACCCCAGTTACATCTCAAAAGCCCCACCTACAAATACCATCATATTGTGGATTAGGATTTCAACATGTGAATTTTGAGAGGACACAAGCATTCAGTCCACAGCAGAACAGATGTGCTGACCAGCATTAGCCAGTCAGGACCCATGCTATAAATGGGGACCTATATCAGAAAAGAGGGAGGGGCAGCCCCGCTCATACTAGAGCTTGGCAGTGGGGGAGGGTGGTTTCCCAAAGGAAAATTGTTTTCTCAAAGGAAAAGTGGTTTCTCAAAGGAAACTGACTGTTTTACCAAAAGGGTGAATTGACATTGTGGTGGCCAACTCCCAAAGTGACCACCTCCCACATGCACTAGCTTTGTTCTGTGCAACCAGTAGAATATGGCTGAAGTGAAAACATTGGTAATTAGGTTTTAAAAGACTATGGCTTTCTCTCTCTCTCTCTCTCTCTCTCACTCACACACACACACACACACACACACACACACACACACACACACACACACACACAAATATATGCATTACTAACTTGGGGAGAAGCCAGCTGCCATGTCATGCCACTCAACTCACATCTATGCAGAGGCTGACTGAAGCCTCCAGCCAATAGCCAGCAAGGAAAGGGTCCTGCTCACACCATGTGAGTGAGCTTGGAAGCACTCACTTGATGGGGGCCCCAGCTGACAGCTTGACTGTAACCTCACAAGCACCCTGCTGCAGAACCACTCCACTAAGCTGCTCCTGGATTCCTAACCCCCAGAAACCATGTGAGATAAAATGTTTGCTGGTTAAATTTGGGGGTAATTTGTCACATAGCAATAGGTAACTAATACAGATGGTGAGGCAAAGACAGCTGTACATTAAGTCAATCATGGGATCGATGGGGCAGCAATAAGGGTAGAAACAAATTGGAGAAATATTGAGGAGACCAATTATAACAACTTGGTGATCAATTTGACATGGCAGATAAAGAAGGGAGAAGAATAAAATTTCAAGCAAATTAGTGAAATTTGCTTACTATTCCATTGTGTATATACTCCACATTGGGCACAGTGGCTTACACCTATAATCCCAACACTTTGGGAGGCCAAGGCAGGCAGATTGCTTGAGCCCAGGAGTTGAAGACCAGCCTGGGCAACATGGTGAAACCCCATCTCTATAAAAACTACCAGAAAATTAGCCTGGCATAGTGGCACACACCTGTAGCCCCAGCTACTCAGGAGGCTGAGGTGGGAGGATCACTTCAGCCCAGGAGGTGGAGGTTGCAGTGAACTGAGATCACACCACTGCACTCTAGCTGGGTGACAGAGTGAGATCCTATCTCGAAAAAAATTTTTTTTAATTTAAAAAAAGAATAAAATTTCACTTCCAGGCTGGAGTATGGGTATGTAGCATGAGTGTAATAGAGGGATCAGAGAATAGAGAATGAATGGGTAATGTTACACCCAGGCTCATTGATTTGGAAGTTCCTGGGCCATCCTAGGAGGAGATTCCATAGGCAGTAGGATGCATATGTCTGAAGCATAGGAGAAAAATATGAGCTATTATTTTTTAAAAGACTGAGAAAAATCCCCACATATGTAATAGTTGATAAAACAGAAACGGATAGTCACCCAGGTTTTTGCTGAGGCAAAGATTTGAAGGGAGAGCTGGGCACGATGGCTCATGTCTATAATCCTAGCTACTTGGGAAGCTGAGGCAGGAGGATTGCTTGAGTCCAGGAATTCAAGACCAGCCTTGGCAACATGTCAAGATCCCGTCTTGAAAAACATTTTAAAATTTAAAAAATTAAAAATAAATTGTTTTTTAAAAATTCAAGATGTGGAGGGAGTATTTCGTGCACAGATTAAGAATGTGTTTGCCTTGGAAGGAGCCTTCCCAGTGACCAGTGCAAAAGGGCCACGAGCCCAGCAAAGCACAAGCACAAATACTGTGGGGGTGAGAATTCAGGGGAGACAAGCTGACCAAAGGCTAACAATCAGGGCTGGGACTAAGGATCACAGGAATATTATTAATTTGCCTTAGAATTCAGACAGAACCCTGGCACAACTGGTCTGTGTCCACTCCCGACCTGGTGCATTTGTATATATCAGTGTGGCTCATATGCTATGGATTAGTCCATCAAATATACATTCCTGCTTTATTGCATTTTACATTTCATGTTAAATAAACGCTCCTTTTGGTTGTTATTACAAGGCATGTAAAGTGCATATTTAGTGTCTTATTTGAGAAGTCATTTGCCAACTATGACCTGCTCTGACATCTGGCCATAGTCACCACTACTCGAACATATCTCACCTTTCTCTAAATCCCTGTAGCACTTTATGCTTATACATTTCCTCTAGCAGTTATCATGGGCTTTCTTGGAATATGATTATTTGTAGACAGATTACAAATTATTTGATGTTAGAGACCCTATTTTATAGCTTTCTGCACCCCTCTCAGTGAGAAGCACAGTTTCCTGCCCATAATAGTTATAAACAAGTGCACAAACCAACTTGCACAGGATGTCACTTGGACTGGCTGATCAGTGCCACTCCCTGTCCTTGGATACTGGCATGCCCTATTCTCATAATTAAACTCTCTCAAGCAGCTATGTCTCTGCTGCCTGAAGCTACCCCTACCCATTACTGATTATCTCATCATAGATCAATGAGATTCTCTCTACCCCAGGAATTTGCAGTTTTGAACTGAGAGGCCCAAAGGTGAAGCATCTTAATGACAGCAGATCAGAAGAAAGTTGGCTTTCCAATCTGTGGCTGAAGTACCCAGGGTTGCCCTTATGCTAGCACCTCCTAAAACTGGGTTGTTTAAACCTCCCAGATCTCATGAGATGCCCCCAGCACCTTCCAGTAATTTCCTCTCTCTGCTTAAGATGGCTCAAGTTGACTTCTGTAACTTGACAGCAAAAGAGCTTAACATACAACATGATCCAATGTAAGCAATCAAAAATGGATTTATCATTAAGGATTCAGAAGTGTCTCATGAAATGCGAAGGTCAAAATGTGCTCAGGCCTGAGGAGGAGTCTGAAACAGGAAGTGGGAACTGCCGAGAACTCAAGAATATACAGTTTCTACCTCCCTCCTCTGTTTTTCTGTCATTTAATCACCCTCTGCAGCTTGGCTTTCCCTGCCTCTCAACCTATATGGGAGAAGGTGACCATACCCTGTCACCCAGTTTTCATATCCCTTCCATTCAACAGTAGATCCCAGAATGAGAATGGAACCTCTGAGTCTCAATGCCAAGTTCCCTAGAGAGGAAAATCTGATTGGCCCCGTTTGGGTGAGGTTCCTGGTCCAGTCAGAGATAAGGTCACATGATACAAACATGGCTGCCAAAGAACCCACCTCATAGATGAGGATGATGTTTCTGAGGGTTATTGTCAACAAGGGTGACATCCCAAATGCTGCATAAACAAGCAGATCAACTTCAAAATGGCCCTGATAGTCCTAGATTCAATTCCCAAGCACCCACCAACCTTTCTCCAAAGCAGGCCAAACCAGCTTATCTACCAGCACTAGGCTCTGCTTTGGCAAAGACATGTGAAACAGTCTTATCTGCCTGAGTCATGCCTATTTTCCTTGCATGACTAGGCACAAAAAGATATCCTAATGCTGATCTACTATAATTGTAACATTCAGAAGTAATCAGAGGCCTGCTATGTGCCCAGGTACAGTTCAAGGAGTTCCACAGCCTTCTTTCATTTGACCCCCTCAACATCCCTAAGAGAGGTATTGCTAATCCTATTTTATGGTAGAGGAAATACATTCTGAGAAGTTTGTTTCCCAAGTTCAATAACC
Organism: Cheracebus regulus; assembly: GCA_963574635.1. Taxonomy (NCBI): domain Eukaryota; kingdom Metazoa; phylum Chordata; class Mammalia; order Primates; family Pitheciidae; genus Cheracebus; species Cheracebus regulus. The sequence goes on along the minus strand of CAUYQU010054667.1, from coordinate 32,102 downwards.
ATTAGTGATAGCATAGGGTTCAAGCCCAAGAGCTCTTCCACTGGACCAAGATCCACTCTGGTATGGAATGGAGGAGTGCACAGAGTGGAGTTGAGTGCGTTGGCCAGGAAAGTAGAGGCTAAAATGGAAACCGAGCTTAGGCTGAAACCGAGTTTAGGCTCAGACACTGTGGATGCCCTGCTTAGCTTGTGAGGCTCTGACACTCCCCACAGCCCTATGACACTCAGCACATGCCTCTCACTCAACCTTCCCCAGTAAAATGGGGCTAATAAGGAGCAGAGTAGCATGATGGTAACAAGAGGGCTGGAGACTTTGTAGAGTGACTTATCTTTTGAGTCTCAAAGCATTTATAAAGTGCTTATAAAGTACTGCCTGTCCTGGGGAGATTTAAAAGACAGGCCAAATTTAGCTCACATACCAATAATAACAGCTCACATACCAATAATAATAGCTCACATTTGTTAAGTGCTTACTGTCCCTGACACATGCTCAGAACATTGTGTGCATTAAACTACTTACTTCCCCAAAACAACAAACTTTCATAAGAGGAGACTGAGGCTTAGAAAATAACTTCCAGGCAGGGCACAGTGGCTCAAGCCTACAATCCCAGCACTTTGGGAGGCTGAGGCAGGTGGATTGTTTGAGCTCAGGAGTTTGAGACCAGCCTGGGTAACATGGTAAAACACCGTCTCTACAAAAAACTAGTCGGACGTGGTGGCACACACCTATAGTCCCAACTATGGGGGCCTGAGGCAGAAGAATTGCTTTGGCTCAGGAGGTGGAGGCTGCAGTAAGCTGAGATTGCACCACTGCACTCCAGCCTGGGTAACAAAGTGAGACTCTGTCTCAAAAAAAAAAAAAAAAAAGAAAAGAACTTTCCAAATTTCAACAGCAAGTATGCATTTGAACCCAAGCAGTTTATCCCAAAGAGCCTCAAATTTTTACTATGTTACAAACAAGTAAATATTGAATGTAGTGCTGAACACAGTGGTTCAGGCCTGTAATCCCAGCACTTTGGGAGGCCAAGGTTGGAGGATCACTTGAGCTCAGGAGTTTAAGACCAGCCCAGGCAACATAATAGACCTCATCTCTACAAAAAATTCAAAAATTAGCCAGGTGAGGGGTCTGCACTTGTCTCAGCTACTCAGGGGGCTGAGGTGGGAGGATCACTTGAGCTTAGGAGGTTGAGGTGCAGTGAGCTGTGATCGTGCCTCTACATTCCAGCCTGCGGAACAGAGCGAGACCCTGTCTCAAAAAAAAAAAAAAAAAAGTTCTAGATGTAGGCTAAAGAAAAACTTAAGGACATATCCGGAGACGTTTAAGAAAGAAATTTGTTACACAAGAGGGAAATAAGGCCAAGGAACCAGTCTCTCTAAAGGAAACCAACAGAATGGCAAGGCAGCTCTGGTTTATGAGAAGCAGCTTCCACCTCCTCTTCAGGAGGTCAAGCTTTTAACAGCGGCACCTGTGGTTTTCAGCGTGCCTTTTTTTGAACACCTGGGTTTTGTGAACCACAGGGGAACACAGCAAGACTTTCCAAGGGGTGCCTGGAATTCCATTTTAAGGGACCCACCTACCATTCTAGATCCTCCACTTCGAAAAGTACTCTTCCCTAATTCGATTTGATGGTGAACTCTCCCATGTTCCAAGTGTCTCTTTTTTTTGAGACAGTCTCGCTGTCACCCAAGCTCAAGTGTAGTGGTACAATCTCCTCCTCCCAGGTTCAAGTGATTCTCATGCCTCAGCTTCCTGAGTAGCTGGGATTACAGGCACGCTCCACCACACCCAGCTAACTTTTGTAGTTTTAGTAGAGATGGGGTTTCATCATGTTGAAGGCCAGGGTAGTCTCAAACTCCCAGCCCCAGGTGATCTGCCTGTCTTGGCCTTCCAAAGTGCTGGGATTACAGGCATGAGCCACTACACCTAACCCAGGTGTCTCCTTTTTGACAGCCCTTTCTGCTCTAGACAAAGATTCAAGATGACTGAGAGGTTACCTTTTTTTTTTGTCAGGTGAGAAAGGAGGACCTCGGAGACCCCAAACAAGGGACGAGTGGAAATATTGGGTAGGCATTGAGAAACCCAGTGAGGCTCATGACGAGGTAACAATTCCTTTTAGAAATCAAATGGTTTTCGATCCTTCTCTTTTTGGAGACAAGGTCACCCTCTGTCACTCAGGCTGGAATGCAGTGGCACAATCATGGCTCACTGCAGCCTCAACCTCCAGGGCTCAAGCGATCCTCCCGCTTTAGCCTTCTGAGTAGCTGGGACTACAGATGCATGCCACCATATCCAGCTCAAAAAAAAAAAAACAGACAACCAAGTTGCTGGCTAATGTATCAAGTATGATTTTTTTTTATCATTCAAGGAATTTTAAAAATTGAGTGACATTGCTTTAACAAAAGTCCATCCATCCCCACATACTTGTTTATATTAACATAAATGTTTCATAGCACTTATATGTATAAATATCTTTCTCCCAATGAATATTATTTATTCACAGTTATATTTTAAAATCTCATTAAGAGATGTATTTCCAGTAAAATTACTTTGGAAATGAAATAACTCTCAAAATTTTTATTATGTTTATGTTGTTTTGCTTATAAGCAATTAAAATTCACCATATTCATTTGTGTGTGTGTGTGTGTGTGTATATATATATATATAATTTCAATGCATAGAATATGAAAGGGTGCTTTAAAGCACTTTCCACTATAAAAACATATTATCTTGTGATAAAAGTCTGTGGGTGAAGTAGAATGACAATGAGTTCAAATGGAAAAGGAATGATGTAAATTTCTATCATATTAGAGGAGCTGGTTTCTATGTAAGAAAATGGACCATCATCAGTGTCAAATTGTGATGGGGGCCAGGCAGGGTGGCTTACACCTGTAATCTCAGCACTTTGGAAGACTGAGTTGGAGCCCAACCTTGGCAAAATAGCAAGACCCTGTCTCTTAAAAAAAAAAAAAAAAAAAAGAAGGCCAAGCACGGTGGCTTAGGCCTGTAAACCCAGCACTTTGGGAGGCTGAGGCGGGCAGATCACGAGGGCAAGAGATCGAGACCATCCTGGCCAACATGGTGAAACCCCATCTCTACTAAAAATACAAAAATTAGCTGGGCGTGGTGGTGCGTAGTAGTAGTAGTAGTCCCAGCTACTAGGGAGGCTGAGGCAGGAGAATTGCTTGAACCCGGGAGGCAGAGGTTGCAGTGAGCCGAGATCACGCCACTGCACTCCAGCCTGGTACCTGGTGACAGAGCGAGACTCTGTCTCAAAAAAAAGAAAAGAAAAGAAAAGAAAAAAATGATGATGGTATGCAGGTCTCAATGGATTTATTTAACAGAGTGATATAATGGCTTTATTCTGAAATATCAATACTGTTTTGTTTTGTTTTAGCCTTTTAGCATCCTGAAGCCAGGGTTTTTAGTTTCTGTCTCCAGTGATAAGCAGAAAAGAGGAATGAGGAAGGGGCTTTACTAGCCCAACCAGAAACAGAAACTAAGTCCCCATGACTGTATTCTCTCTTGGACACTTAAAGAGCAGGTGAACAATAAGATTGGAAGACCATAGGCCTGAGCCAAGGAGCTCGACAGGCTAACACAGGGAAGTGGGCTTAAAAGGGTGAGTGTTATGGGAGTTATCCTACCACAGGGAGAGTGTAAACACCTGGCCTCACACTAAATCCTGTCCCCGACTTCCCTCATCAGATGACATCCTGTGAAGCAGATGGCTTTTCTCAAAGGGCCATTTCATGCCCTCTTTTGGCACCTCTCTCCTTTGCAGTGGGTCACCAAGCCTATAGAAGCACTTTCAATGTCACTGATTCTCAAACTCAGAGACCCCCAGAGTTGGACCCATTGGAAGGTCTAGTTAACAGTGCAATGTCTAGGCCTTCCTTAAACCATGGAATCAGATTCTCTGAAGGCTTTGAAAGAAACTGTCCCAAAGCTAAGCTGGAGTAGAACGCTGTGGTTGGTGTAAATAGCTGTTGCTTCCCGGAAGAATTTTACATTCCCAACAAAACAACTGAGCAATTTTCTAATATTCTTTAATGGGTTTAATATCCCTTTCTAGGAGCCTCACCCAGCTAACTGTGGCTTTGGGAGGAGCCTAACGACCTTTCACCGATTCTAGAAGAGCTCTGATAATCTTTAACCAGGCAATCTTTTTCCCCCTCTGGTCTCTAGCAATGATTCTCTAAACTAGCACTGTCCAATAGCAACATAATGTAAAACACAGATGCAAGCCACATATATAATTAAAAAAATTTTAATGGCCATATCTTTTTTGTTGTTGTTGTTTTTTTTGAGACAAGGGCTAACTCTGTTACCCAGGCTGGAGTGCGGTGGCATGATCTGGGCTCACTGCAGCCACTGCCTCCCAGGCTCAAGCAATCCTCCCCACTTCAGCCTCCCGAGTAGGTGGGACTACAGACATGTGCCACCATGCCTGGCTAATTTTTGTATTCTTTGTAGAGATGGGGTTTTGCTATGTTGCCCAAGCTGGTCTCGAACTCCTGGACTCAAGCGATCCGCCTGCCTTGGCCTCCCACAGTGCTGGGAACAGGCCTGAGCCACTGCACCCAGCCAGCCATATCTTTTAAAAGATAAAATAAAACTAGTGAAATTAATTTTGAATAATATATTTTACTTCATTGGATATATCCAAAATACCATTTCAACATACAATAAATATAGAAGTAACTAATGGGATACTTCACATTTTTACCAGTTAAGTCTTTGAAATCTGGTGTGTATTTCACACTTCTAGCACATCTCAATTCAGACTAGCCACATTTCAAGTGCTCAAGAACCACATGTTGCTTGTAGTTCCATATTGGCCAGCAAATATTTAAACATTCTTATTATTCCTTTTAAAATGTCTCTGCCCAAACCAGGCAAGGTGGCTCATACCCGTAATCCCAGCAGTTTGAGAGATGGAGGTGGGAGAATTACTTGAACCCAGGAGTTTGAGACCAGCCTGGGCAACATAGCAAGACCTAATCTCTACAAAAAATAAAAAATTAGCTGGGCAGAGTGGCACAGGCCTGTAGTCCCAGCTACTTGGGAGGCTGAGGCAGAAAGACTCTCTGAACCCAGGAGGTTGGGGCTGCAGTGAGCTGTGATTGCACCACTATATACCAGCCTGGGTGACAGAGTGAGACCCTCTCTCTCTCAAAAAAAAGTCTCTGCCAAAAGAGAAATCTTTGAGTTCATTTCTTCTTTTAGAAAGCCTCCTGCCTTGCAGTTAGTTTGAAACAAAACTTTGACATGTATTTGTATAAATGTGTCTGAAAAGTTGCTCTAACTGCAGGGGGCAGGGTTGGGACAGTGGGTTCCTAGAAATTTGCCTTTTAACAGCTGCTCCAGGTGAATCTTGTGCACACTTCAATTTTTGGATCACTCTTCTAACTAGTCCATGTCACATTTACATCCAAGTTGGTGGCCAGCTGTGCATGGTAGCTCACACCTGTAATTCCAGCACTTTGGGAGGCCAAGGTGTGTGGATTACTTGATCCTAGGAGTTCAAGACCAGCCTGAGCAACATAGGGAGACCCCATTTCTTTCTTTCTTTTTTTTTTTTTTTTTGAGATGCAGTCTCACTTTGTCACCCAGGCTGGAGTGCAATGGCTCGATCTCAGCTCACTGCAACCTCCACCTCCTGAGTTAAAGCGATTCTCCTGCCTCCGCCTCCCAAGTAGGTGGAACTACAAGCGCATGCCACCACGAATGGTGTGCTTTTCTTTAAGGAATCAAACTTGACCTATGCAGCCAATAAAGCCCTTGGAAAACTGGCCTCATATTTTGTGTACACAGTCCATGTACAGGGTTTCTGACCTATGGTAAGTAAAGTATGTCACTTCCTGACAGATGAAGAAGCCCCAGGTTTATCTTGAAATCTCAAGAGGAGAGGAAATTCACTCAATTTATAGGTACTTGATGACACAAATCCATGGCTGGGCTGGACTTCAAAAAGTCTTATCTAAGATTCCTCTTATGAAATAAGTTCCATCAAAGCCAATTTAAAAGCCTATGTAAAAAAATAATAATTATTATTCTTGCTGTACTATACACAAATAATTGGGCCAAGTGTAATAAAGCAAACCGGTTCTAACATGATTCGTCTCTATGGGAAACTGGAGAGAGAAAAATTGTTTTTCAAAACTATAGTGCACCTGTTGTTAGATTCTAGTCTTGCCCAATGTATCGTCAATTTTTATTATTTTCTACAGTTTGAACCACATTCTAATTTTTCTTGGCTACAAGTCTTCAAAATAATGTTTTCAATTTTTTTCCTTCTTTTTTCCCCATTTTGCCTAACTTGCGAGTCATTGAAAACTAAGCTGTGCTTTCTTAAGGCCCTGTGAACTAACGCCAGACAACTTAAACTTCAGAAGAAAATAACAGCAACCTATTTACATACATAAGCCACTTTCATACCTGCCTACTAATATATGAACTTCAGAGTAATGTGGCCTATGTCACTTTTTCCAGGATTGTTCTTGTGTTTGTTGTTGTTTTTCTCCCTTCCTTCCCCCATTTTCTCTTCACAGGACATGAGACTTCACAATCTGCTAAAAATGAGCTTTTGAGATCTATCAGTCTAGGAAAAAACTGTTCTAGCCATGAGAGATCAGATGAAAGCTGAGACCAGACTCATTTTGTTCTAAAATGCTTTCTCCAAAAGACTTTTAAAAAGAAAAGGCAGGGGCTGAGCCAGTGACTCATGCCTGTAATCCCAGCACTTTGGGAGGCCAAGGCGGGCAGATCATGAGGTCAGGCTGGTCTCAAATAAAAAAAAAAAAAAATACAAAAATTAGCAGGGCATGGTGGCGGTGCCTGTAATCCCACCTATTCAGGAGGCTGAGGCAAAAGAATCGCTTGAACCCAGGAGGCAGAGGTTGCAGTGAGCTGAGATTGCACCATTGCACTCCAGGCAGGGTGACAGAGTGAGACTCCATCACCCCCGGCCAAAAAAAAAAAGAGAAGAAAAATAAAGAAAATTAAAAAAAGGAAAAGAAAAGGAAAAAAGGGAAAGAGGGGAAATGTGAAAGGAAAATATCTTGGGCTTCTTCAAGCTGTGAACTGCTCAGGGCACACCTGCCTCCCATTCTATTCAAAATCATCCCTCTGCTCACAGAGATAGATGTATATTCTAATTGCCTCCTTTGGAAAGACTTATCAGAAACTCAAAAGAATGGAACCATTTGTCTCCCATCAACCTGTGACCTGGAAACCTGGGGTTGGGGGCCCGGTTGCTTTGAGTTGTCCCCGTCTTTCTGGATTGAACAATGTACTAGTTATATATATTGATTGATGTCTCATGTTTCCCTAAAATGTATAAAACCAAGCTGTGCCCTGTCCACCTTGGGCACATGTCATCAGGACTTCCTGAGGCTATGTCACGGGCATGTCCTCAAACTTGGCAAAATAAACTTTCTAAATTAACTGAGACTTGTGCAGATTTTCTAGGTTCACACCATGTAGAGTTGTTTAAAGTTTCCTTGTGGAAGGGAACTTTGTTTTATGAGGAGCCAAGCACTCATTTCAACCCTGCTGCACTAGATCAGGGCCATTTGCCCAAAGTGCCACTCTCTTGTATGTGCACACACGTGCATGAGTGCACACACACACACCCCAATGCCAAAGGACTCCCTAGGTTCTGTTGGGTGTTCTGCTTTGCCTTTGAAATGCCCACACCTGTAACCCCATCTCCACCCTCTTTGACACCTGGAAACAAAGCCATTTCCAGTGTCCTCCTCAAACCTGTCTGACAAACCTGTTCTTCCTCGGACAGGTTCTTCCAGCTCAGTACCTTAAGCAGAGCACCCAGTTGCACTGCTTGCTTTCAGATGCAGTGACACTGAGATTCATAAAAGAAACCTTTTTTATTTTGAATAAGTTGCTTTCATTTTTATATATGCACTCCATAGGAATAAAAGTAGACTACAGATAAGCAAGAAGGATCCAAGCTATCGCAGAAGCCCAGCCCACACAACATTACTGCTAACCTTTTGGCATCCATTCAAGCCTTCTTCCTATGCTAGTATTTTATCAAAATCAAAATTAGGATCATCCGGTTGACAGCATTATAATTGTTTTTTTTTTTTTTTTTTTGAGACAGAGTTTTGCTCTTTTCACTTTTGTTACCCAGGCTGGAGTGCAATGGCACGGTGTCTGCTCAATGCAACCTCCACCTCCCAGGTTCAAGCAATTCTCCTTGAACTCCTTGAATCTCCTTGGGATTATTGGCATGCAGCACCACGTGCGGCTACTTTTGTATTTTTAGTAGAGATGGGGTTTCTCCCTGTTGGTCAGGCAGTCTCAAACTCCCGACCTCCCCTGATCGGCCCACCTCCGGCTCCCGAAGTGTTGGGATTACAGGCGTGAGCCACCGCCCTGGGCCACTTTTTTTTTTTTTTTTTTAGCAGTAATATCCTGCAGACATGTTAGTCAGTCAAATATATTTTGACACCATGACTTTCAGTGGCACCTAGCCTTTATGAATTCAGTTTGCAGTGTTACTGAAGCCACAGTCGCTTTCTGTCACAGTGGTGTTTTCTTAAACACCAGAAATATAGTGCGGAGTGGGTGAATGGTGGGTGGCAGAGTGTTTTGAAGCTGGTAACAGCTGTGCATCTCTGTCAGGCCAGGAGACTGCCTCACCCTGTCCCTCTAAACAGGACACATTCTTTTTTAAAAAATAAGTCACCAGAACAAGCCACAGATACTAAGTACTCAGGAAGAGTGCATCAGACACATTTACCTTGTGGTTAATCTGCTGTTCCAAATGTCTAAAAGTTCATTTTAACATGACTGAAATCACACTATAATAACAATTAATATTTTATAAACTTTCTTTTTCCATAAACTAAGAAGATCTTTCCCTGGCAGTAAATATAACTTCAAAGGCTCATTTTTTTAAAAAATGGCACAAAATTAATAGAATATTGATAACCATTGAAGCCAAGCAATGGGTACATGAAGTTTCATTGAATAGTCTCTGCTGTGCCTGTTTGAAATTTCCCATAATAATTTTTTAGTAGGCTATAGTTTGCTTTTACATTGCATCTTTTGTTTTCTGACACCACACCCCAGTGTCAGGGAGATTAAGGAATCCTGAAATTCAGTAGTTGAGTGGCAGTATTCCCTCACAAGCTGTCACTTGAAAAGACCCATCACGAGGTTTGGAGCTGATGTTTCTCACTCTAGAAAAACTGTTGTACGATCAGCAGGACAGGAAGAAGAGGAGGATGCAGAGGTGGAGCCGGGTATTCTGGTTACTCCACGTCGCTGCCCAGGTCTCTCCCTGGGAGGAGCCGCAGTTGCTCACCTTCTGCCTCCTGAGCCAGCCTAGGCTTCAGATGCCATGAACTGTCATTAGCACCTGGGCCCTCTGGGAGGAGCTACCCTCTGCATCCACTGGAGGCAGGCACGGGTGACCCAAGGATGGTCGGGGTGGGGATGGAGTGGAAAAGACGTTCCCAGGGAGCACTTTTCACCTCTTGCTACCCAAGGCACTCTTTGCCTCCAGTGACTCTGTGGTTGCAAAGCTAACCCAGACATGCTGACTGAGGGAGGGGTGCTTGCAAACAAGATCGGGCTAAGGAGTGGGTCTGGAGGTGAATTAAGCAAACATGCACCCTGTTCTAGGCACTGGAGTCTTTCTGGTTGTGAGCCTGCTGAACTGATTTGATATAGGACAGGCAGGCAAAGGTGAAGAAAAAGAGCGTTGATAGTTTGTATAGAGAACTAAACCTCCGGCCATATAGGTTTCTCTTGATCGCTTGCTTGCTTGCACAGTGTTCAAAAATCAAAATGACAAACTTATTTTTTTGGATTTAAAACCAGAGTTAATACCTGCTAACTATTGAAAATTGGGAGTGATTTCGCTGAAGACACTGCATTTTTAACTTATTTAAAGGCATCTGGAGATCTGCCTTCCAATCTGCTGGCTACAGGAGCCAACCAGGACATCACCCTACCTCCTCCCTACCTACCCCTTCATGCCTCAGGCCTGGCCCCTGGGGATTTGAGCTCAGGACCATTGGTTACAGACTCACAGAATGTCAGTGGACCATCTGGCTCAAAGATTTCCAAACTGGGGGTCTCAACCCATTGGTGGCTCTTGAAATCATTTTAGTGGGTTTCAACCTGTACTTTATTTTTAATGAAATAGATTAGAAAGAGGAAAAGGGAAGAGGAGGATGGAGCAGAGAGAAGAGAAAGAGAAGGGAAGAGCGGATGTGAAGGGAAGGGAGTGGGAGGAGGGGAAGAGAAAAGAACCCAGGCTATTAGAACACGTTTTTTAAAACTGGGTAAAATGTATGTCTTACCGTGAATTACAGTTAAAAATAAAAAGGAAGGTTTGCGAATTGCTAAATGAGTCTAATTCTCTTGCTTTACAAATAAAGAAATAAAGGGCCAGAGGTGAGTAACTGACCAAAGTCACACAGCTACCTGGTAAGAGAGTGAGGAGGAGAACCTCGGGGTCCCTGACCCCAGGCCACTCATCTTGCTTAAGGGACAAGACTACTTAAACCAACTGTGAAGTCAGTGAGGCTTAAGTTAATATCCTTGATGTCTTAGAAAGGCAAAAACAAAGTCCCCAGTATTTTGTAACACAGTTAAAAATACCTTGTATTTTAACAAAGTATTTCTCAACGGTAGAGACCACCTGTACCTGAATCACTTAGGATGCTGTGAAAATGCAGATAGCAGCCTCAGCCACTTTTTAACCATAGCCAAGTTTCCCAACCGCTCTAAATCCATTCCCATCAGTAAAATGGGGATAATAAGAACACCAGGTTCCCAGGAATGCATGGAAGGTGTTCCCATGCAATTTCTGACATAACGGTGGTTACTATTACTTCTTCCCATCTACAAGCGGATCACCGTGCTGGACCCTGGGGAAGAGATGTACCAGCCAGTCTGCCTCCTTAGGGAGCTTACCAGCTAACCACTTATACACTGAGTGCTTTTTCTTCAAACCAAAACTCCAGCTCCTAATTATCCACTGATGCTTATGCTGCTTATAGTTTCCCCAGAACAAGAAAGTATTTGAATCAAAAGAAATGAGCCTCTGCTGGGAGGGGATTCTGCCATCCTAAAGATAATGAAGTCCTCCTCAGGGTCCTTATCTATAAAATGGGTTCTCTCAGTCCCCAGGATGGGGAGGACAGGCATGACTGAGGTGTGTGCTCTCCAAGAAGCTGGGATTAGCAGGAACAAGAAGTCACAAAACCACATGCTGTTTTCCCCAGGAAAAGCCCAGTCAACCCAGGACGTGGCCTTTGCCAACAAAGCTAACCAGGTGGGAAACTCAGGGACACTGGAGAAGAGTACCAGCCCTAAGGCTCTGCCCAGCTTACCTGGCCAAACAGTCAGGGCAGGAGACATCTGTCTACCCCTAGGAGTTGCCTCATGCCCCTGTCCCCTGCACCAGCAACAAAGTCATTCCTGTTCCCCACAGTCCCACATATGGCTTCAACTATGGGATGCCATTCAGAGAAAAGGCTGGTTCATGCTTCCACTTTGATTCAGCAATTGTTACCAATTCGGCATATTAGCTTTAATGACTCTGTGTGTGTGTGTGTGTGTGCGCGCGCGCGCATGTACATGTGTGTTTGGCTAAACAGTTTAAAAGTAAGTCGCATAATCATGACACTTCACCCTCAACACTTCAGCGTGCATCTCCCAAATATAAAGACACTCTCCTCTATAACCACAACACCATTATCACACGCAAGAAAATTAACAATTATTCTTTAACATCCCATCATATTATGTGCATATTCAAATTTCCCAAAAAAATACCTTCCAGAATTGCTCTTGCCCCTAATGCAGGAGCCAATTGACTTGCACACACCACATTTTTATGTTTGTGCCTCTTTAGGAGCTACCTGTTAGCCGCTTCCTTGGAGAACTAGTAAGATCCAAGGGCTTCCAGTCCTGTCCCCATCACGACCCTTCCCTCTCCACATACCCCAATATGCCTTCTTGTTTTGGATGCTGTGAATTTCTAAAATATGAAACAGGGCTGAGCACTGTGGCTAATGCCTGTAATCCCAGCACTGTGGGAGCCCGAGGCAGGTGGATCACTTAAGGTCAGGAGTTCAAGACCAGCCTGACCAACATGGTGAAACCCCGTCTCTACTGAAAATACAAAAATTAGTGGGGCATGTGGTGCATGCCTGCTATTCCAGCTACTCAGGAGGCTGAGGCAGGAGAATCTCTTGAGATGCAGGTTGCAGTGAGCCAAGATCACACCACTGTACTCCAGCCTGGACAACAAAGTGAGACTTCATCTCAAAAAATAAAATAAGCCAGGCACGGTGGCTCATGCCTGTAATCCCAGCACTTTGGGAGGCTGAGGTGGGCAGATCACTTGAGGTCAGGAGTTCAAGATCAGCCTGACCAACCTGGCGAAACCCCATCTCTACTAAAAATACAAAAATTAGCCAGGCATGGTGGCGCATACCTGTACTCCCAGCAACTCAGGAGGCTGAGGCAGGAGAATCAGTTGAACCTGGGAGATGGAGGTTGCAGTGAGCCAAGATTACACCATTGCACTCCAGCCTGCGTGACAGAGTGAGACTCTGTCTAAATAAATAAATAACAAAATATTAAATGTATTGTTATTTAAATGAATGCCAAAATCTCTTTCCAAAAGTAAATAATAAAATCTGAACATATTCTAAGATTTTGCATTTTCTCTCTAGGTGATCTAGTTCTCAACTAAATTCTGCTACTAAACAGCAATGTGACCTTGGAAAGTCCTTGGTGATACTCAGTAAATACTGGATGGATGGATGGATGGATGGATGAATCGGTTGGTGGATGGATGAATGGGTAGGTGGGTGGGTGGATGGATGGATGGATGGGTTGGTGGATGGGTGGATGGATGGATGGATGGGTGAGTGGGTGAGTATGTGGATGAATGAATAGATAGATGGATGGATGGATGGATGGATATACAGACCAAAGCATTTGTCTGTTTCATCACTCTGGAATGATTATCTCTGTAAAAACAAGCAAGTCAGAGGATCCAGTTCAGATCTCACATTCTGCTGTTATAAGGTTCTGGTCCTGGTACACACACACACACACACACACACACACGGTATTGGCTATGGACCTCCCATCTTTCGTTGAAAATCCCCCAGTCCTTCTATTTCTTACTGGGATCTTGGGTTCTTGCCCAAGTAGTTGAGGCGACTGAACTCGGAACTGTGTGCTTACTGCACCACCTGGTGGAAAAGTTGCACTATCTGCAGCTTTTACCTCCTCCAGGGAGTGGACATCTGAGGCCACAGATATCAGAAAGCTCTCCCCGTATTCTGAAACAAGTGCTGTCCTTCACTGCTAGATCCCTTTTCAGTGCCCGGCCATCATGTTATGAACCCACACCTGTTTCTAACCTTCACCAGCATTTTTATTTTAATTTGAAAGAGGACCATATGCCTGAGCAACAAACCATTCAAATGGAGCAAATAATAACAGAGCTTGGCATGAAAATTAAAGAAAGACATGAAAAATCCATTTGGCACATGTTTATGATATAGTACAGGAGCATAGGGCAAGCAACAACCGACAAACTTTGGAGAGAAATAGGTAAGTCAACAATTATATATTAGCAGGCTCCTCTGTGGTCAAGCAGAAGGAGCAATACACTTAATAGGACTGAGCTATTAGCTCCATATAGCACTCTATACCTGGAGGAAAAGAATATACATTCTTACGCTGGGCTTGGTGGTTCACACCTGTAATCACACCCAGCACTTTGGGAGGCCAAGGTGGGCGGATCACCTGAGGTCAGGAGTTCGAGACCAACCTGACCAAGGTGGCGAAATCCTGTCTCTACTAAAAAATACAAAATTAGCTGAGGATAGTGGTGCATGCCTGTAATCCCAGCTACTTGGGAGGCTGAGATAGGAGAATCACTTGAACCCGAGTTCAGTGAGCCAAGATCACACCATTGTACTCCAGCCTGGGCAACAAGAGTGAAACTCTGTCTCAAAAAAAAAAAGAATATACATTCTTTCTGAGATACTCAAATTTAAAACAATTTGATAAGCTATAATGAAGCTTCTACAAATTCCGAAGTATCCTTGTTATTCAGACTATATTATTTGATAATAATGCAATATAATTAAAAATTTATAACAAAAGTCAAATTTTTAACATTTTCAGGACAGGCAAAGGTCTATAAAATTTGAAGGAGGAGAGAAATAATGAATAACTTCAATTTTTAAAGAAAAAGTTAGATGATGTAGGGGCAGAAAGGGAGTGATCTCTTTCGTCCCCATCACAAGGAATCACAAGAGACACTCCTATAACAAAAGGCAGGTTAACAACAGAAGACACATGCACGGGAGTCTACAAAATATGAAAACTCAAGGACAGGGCCAAATGGCTGACATTAAATACTCTGCAATGGGGAGCGGAAAGTGGGGAGTGTAAAAATAAATGGTTTTCAGGGGAAATGAATGGACCTGGAAAACAGAAATTAACTTGTAAATAATTCTCTTTGGAATTTGGATGCACCCAAGAGGCAGACATCACCTTGTGAAAAAAGCCAGGTGCAGTGGCTCAAGCCAGTAATCCCAGCACTTTGGGAGGTTGAGGTGGGATGATTGCTTGAGTCCAGGAGTTCAAGACTAGCCTGGGCAACATGGGGAGACCCTGTCTCCAAAAAATATCGAAAAATTAGGCATGGTGGCACACGCTTATAGTCCCAGCTACTCAGGAGGCTGAGGCAGGAGGATCACTTGAGCCTGGGAGGCTGAGGCTGCAGTGAGCCATGTTTGGCCATTGCACTCCAGCCTGGGTGACAGAGTGAGACCTTGTCTCAAAAAATAAATAAATATCTTGTGAAGAAGTTCATCCAGGTGTGGTTGCATTCTTCAATCTCAATTTTCTGAGATAATCATATTTATACAGATAATGAGATTTCGGGGAGAGGAAGAAAGGCAATCGTGGTCCTATTTGGGGATCTGATTTCTAGGTAGATAAGGAAACTTCATTTTTTTTTTTTTTTATCAACTCCCAAGCACCTGGAAACTTCAGAAAATAGCCTCATTCTGTGCTTCGAGAGAAACAGAGAACTCAGAAACAGGAGTTGGGGGAAGGTCAAAGACCATAAGCCCTCTTCTTTAGTCCAGGATGTCAAAATGTCATATTTTGGAATATCAGTTTCTGAGTCCCAACATTGACTTCCAAAAGAATAGAAATAGAATCTTATGGATTTTGTCCAAGGGAAAAATAGAGATTGTAGAAAATCAATAACATTTTTAATCCAAAAGAAGACAGGAAAAAGTAAAAAGAAGACAATAAAGAGCTCATACAAAATATGATAGATCCAAATGTATTCATAACTGTAAGAAAGATAAACATGTTTGTCAGAGGTGTTCAAACCAGAATGACTCCATCTTGAATCGGGGCTGGGTAAAATAAGGCTGAGACCTACTTAGCTGCATTCCCAAGAGGTTAGGCATTCTAAGTCACAGAATGAGCTAGGAGGTCACAAGATCCAGGTCACAAAGACCCCACTAATAAACTAGGATTCAGTAAAGAAGCCAGCTAAAATCCACCAAAACCAAGATGATAATGAGACCTCTGGTCATCTTCATTGCTCATTACACATTAATTATAATGCATTATCATGTTAAAAGACACTCCCACCAGCACCATGACCATTTACAAATGCCATGGCAATGTCCAGAAGTTACCCTATATGGTCTAAAAGGAAGAAGAACCCTCAGTTCCAGGAATTCCCACTCCTTTCCTGGAAATCTCCCCTTGTTTAGCATATAATCAAGAAATAACTATCAGTATACTCAGTTGAGCAGCCCATGCTGCAGCTCTGTCTATGTAGTAGCCATTATTCCTTTACTTTCTCCATAAACTTGCTTTCATTTTATTCTGTGGACTGGCCCTGAATTCTTTCTTGCGGGAGATCCAAGAATCCTCTTGGGAGCCAGTAACATATTTAACTCAGATATTAAAGGACAGCATGTATCAGATCAGATCATAGTCCTACACTGTCTCAAATATAATAATGATTTTTATCCCTACAGTAGGATATTCTATGGACCGCTGGTTCATACACATGCTTTAAAACCTTCTATAGTGCCCACCTACAAGATACTTCAAGCCAAGAGAATGGCTCTCAAAGCCCTTCAGCATGGAGCTACAGTCTCCAGGTCTGGGCCATGTGACAGCACCTCGCCCCCACACCCTCCCATCCAACCGCACCTGATTCTCATACTCCCCAACACTCCCCAACCTCACGGCTCCACTCACAACTGGGCATTGCCCACCTGTTAGATCTGCGTAGAAGGCCTCTCCCCCTGGCCCATCTCTTCTGCCTGACAACCAAACTACTATTGGTTCAAGACCCAGCTCCAACAGCACTTGCTCTGTAAGGCCCTAGCCAACTGCTCTGCCCTCCCTTCACCGCGGAGGGGTAGTCTCCCTGCATCATTCCCGCAGCTCTTCTTTCCTCTCTCCTGGCCCTCGTCCATCCTTCCTTCCCAGTTCAGTGAAGTACAGAGCCTCTGGCTGGGCCCTGCTAGGCACTGAGGAGTCAAGGCTGAAGGCGGATAGAGACCAGTGATGAGGCTGTTAGTGCCAGTCGTGAGAACCTCAAGGACAGCACAGCCCCGTGTGCCCAGCCCTCAGCACCAGCCTGGCACCTTGCAGGTGCTCGGGGGGCATCCGTGGAGCCAAAGGATTCTGTAGAGGGTGGAACTGTGTCCCCCAGAATATATGTTCGAGTGCTGTTTCCTGTGAATGTGATCGTAGGTGGAAATGGGGTCTTTCCGCTGTGATCAGGTTAAGATGAGTCCCACTGGATTGGGTGGGCTCTAATCCTATGACCGTGTTCTTACAGGAAGAGGGAGAAGTGTGCCTGGACATACAGGAAGACAGAGGCTGGAGTGAGGCATCTGTGACCAGACCCACAATAAGGACTGCGGGCTGCCGCTGGAAGCCAGAAATAGACCAGGAAAGACTCTCCCTAGCGTCAGCAGAGGGGCACGGCCCTGCCCACGCCTTGATCTCGGACTTCAGGCCTCCAGAGCTGTGAGAGAAGACACTTCTGCTGCCTTAAGCCACCCAGTTACTGGTAATTTGTTACGGCAGCTCTAGGAAATAGAATACAGAGTCCAAGCAGGAGTCGGTTTCTCAAAGACCCCTGGGTCGCACCACCACCCACCCCCCCCACTCCCCGGAGGAACGGGCTGTCACTCCCCGACTCCCGGCGGACCCCCACTTTGCATAACCTGGGAGCTAACTCGACAACCCCAAGCCCAAGCGTCCCCTCCAGCGGCAGAGGGCCGCATCCTCATCCGACACTAGATGGCGCCAGCGGGCTGAGCAGGCCCTGCTTCCTGGGCTCTTAGTCCGGTGAGTTGCCCGCAGGCCCGGGATCCCAAATCCAAGATGAACATCGGACATCCAACTTCGAGTTCTTCACAGGGAAACTGGCTTTTTTTCCGGTAAGAGGGAGGAATGCGGACCCTCTGCCTTGGCCCTGGCCCTGCCCGCCTGGCGCCCCCTTGAAGCCCCGGGGGTGCTGCTGAGCCCCGGTGGGGGTGCGCACACGGCCGCGAGGGTGGCGAGCACCCAGACCCGCACAGGCAGAAGGATGTGCCCTGGTGCGGTGAGCTGAGCCAAAGCTGGGCTTTCTGGGCGTGAGGACGGCTGCCAGGCGAAGGGCATGGCAGTGGGGAAAGAAGACAGGGTGGATCCTCTCCTTTTCTTGGACTCTGTATTTTCTTTTATTATTATTATTATTTTATTTTAAAATTTTGCATGATTCGTTTCGTTCTGGTTTGTTTTTTGTTGGTTTGCTTGTTTTGAGACAGGGTATCACTCTGGTGTCCAGGCTGGAGTGCAGTGACACGATCTCGGCTCACTGCAACCTCTGCCTCCAAGGTTCAAGCCATTCTCCTGCCTCAGCCTCCCAAGTAGCTGGGACTACAGCTGCGTGGCACCATGCCCAGGTAATTTTTCTGTATTTTTAGTAGAGATGGGTTTTCACCGTGTTGTTAAGGTAGTCTCGATCTCCTGACCTCGTGATCCGCCCACCTCGGCCTCCCAAATTGCTGGGATTGCAGGCACCAGCCACCTCGCCAGGCCCCCTGCTAGATACTTTTAAGTCTTTTCTTTTCCCAGCCTGAGGTGAAAAAACATTATTTCTGATGTTTTAATATGTGTTACTCTTACTATAAAATAGCTTTATTTGTTTTGAATGTTTCTAATAAAAAACAGAAAAACTTGACAAGGAGAGAATGCTGTCGTTGGGTGTAACTTCTGTCTCTCATTTTCTGCCCTATGGAAAACAATAAAAAGGGTCAAAACACTTCTGCATTGGAATAGTTGCCTGGCTGTTGCTGGCAGGAACTTAGGAGTAGTGGGCGTCCTTCTGTTGTCTGCCTGGAAGAACAAGTGCATTGGTGCTGTCCTGGATCCTTGAACAGCTTGTGCGATTTCTCTAAATGCTTCTTGCAGTCAGCGGGCAGGAGCTGGCTCGTGGTGACCAAAGAGTCAGCTATGCTCAGTGCTCTGTCATTGTGGTGCATAGACTCCAGGACAAGAAGCCTCTGGACACTTTGTATGGTTGTCCTGGAATTTCCTTCTTGTGATGAAAATAATTAAAATTTAGTCTAATTCAGAGAAGAAAGGCATGTCTAATTTGAGTAGACCTTAAGACAATTATATGTTAGGTTAAAATTGCCCATATCTGAACTTTTTTCTTAACCTGCAAAAATGGCAGTTTCATGTGGTTCATGTCTTAGATGTTGGTACATTTGGCGGTGTGCAGCGGCTCACATCCGTAATCCCAGCACTTTGGAAGTCCAAGGTGGTCAGATCACTTGAGCTCAGGAGTCCAAAACCAGCCTGGGCAACATGGTGAAATCCCATCTCTACCAAAAAAAAACAAAACAAAAAATTAGCCGGCTGTGGTGGTGAGTGCCTGCGGTCCTAGCTACTCAGGAGGCCTAGGCACGAGAATTGCTTGAACCTGGGAGGTGGAGGTTGCAGTGAGCCAAGATCACACCACTGCACTCCAGTCTGGCAACACAACGAGACTTTGTCTTTTTTTTTTTTTTTTTTAAGAGATGGTACATTTGCTTCTGTGGGTCTCTAAAGCCTGAAAAGGCTTCTTCTTCCCATCCCACAGCCCCTCATTTACTTACTTCTCTACCAATAATATTGAAACACAACGATTTAGACCCAATGCAAGTGGTATATTTCCAGGGCATCTTTGCTCATACCCTAAAGAAACTAGTTCCTTTCTCATCACTCCCAGGCACTTTGTTGGTGTGTCATTACAGCTTTGTTTTTGTTTGTTTTGTGTTCTTTTTGTGTGTGTTTGTTTCGATTCTAAGTTCTGCCTTAAGTTTTAGATAGCTGTTTAATCTCTTTCTCCTCATTAGTCTACAAACTCTTTGAGGGCAAAGAGTGAGTCTTATTCATCACTATGCTCCCAAAACCTAACACTAGGCATTGTGTAAGTCCTCTAAATAAATAAAATAAAATAAATAAAAGTTTGTGGAATGAATTAGCAAACAAGTAAATGAATGAATGACTACAGCAGGAATGGGGAACGGCCGTCTCAGAGAGAGGCTACGGTACCAAAAGTCCCTAAAAGTCTCTGGAGCCAAGCTGCTCAAGGCCATCAAGAGGCCAACCCCAGAAGCCACAGCAGCCCCATGCTGGGTGCATTTGTGTTGAGCCACAGTCCTTCTGTCACACACCCCAGTCCCTTTAGACGTTGAGTCCCATGGCATGCTTACTCTGCAACAGGCTGCCTTTGCTGCAGGCAGGGCTACTTACTCCCCCAGAAAAGCTCTGCTATGGGGCAGTCCATGCTTGCCAAAACCTCTGCAGAAAGAACCATAGAATCATCTGCTCCCCCAGCTTCAGAACAGCGTACACTGTCCAGACAGCCTGCTCAGGACATTCCTGGCTTGTGAAATTTCCTTTTCTGGGGGCACTGGAGCATCACAGGAAATGCCAAGCAGCTGTTTTGCCTCTTGGGTGTGGGATCAGAGGGTCCCCAAACCCGGAATGCTCCTTCATCACCAGGCAGCTTGGAGGATGGACCTAGGCTCAACTTGGGAATGTGTCATGCATGTCTCACCCTAAGTTCACAGCAGATGAAAGTCTCTTTCCAGTAGAGAAAGAGAAAAGCCTGGCAAGTGCCCCCAGCTCTAGTCCCAAGGTGAAGCAGGAAGACCTGAGAATACAGAGCACTCTCCTCACCTTTGAAAAGCAAGGCCCAGGGAGGAGACAGGGGCTGCCTGTGTCTCCTGGCTTTGCCTTCTTTTTCCAGGGATCCAGAACCCATCCTGACTGCTGAGACAGTGCTGAGCACTTGGGACTGCATTTTTCTAAATGGCTTAGTGTCCTGGCTTTGGGCATTGCTGAGAAGGATTCTTGGGCAGGATAGTGAGATGTGAAGGGGTCAGGTGACCAAGAACCCAGGGAGAAAAGCTGGGGAGTGGAGGAGGTGAGCGAGTGAGCAGTGTGAGGTGAAGAGGCCAGGGGTGGCCCACCTGAATTCAAATCCCAGCTCAGCTGAAGATTGATGACCTATGTGGTCTTGAACTGTACTTGAATCTCTCTGAGCCTTACTGTCCTCACCTGTAAAAAGGGTAATGACATCTGCCTTGCAAGACTGGCTGAGCTGATTGATTAAAATAACATCTTTTGTTTGTGTGTTTTAGAGACAGGGTTTCGCTCTGTTGCCCAGGCCAGAGTGCAGTGAAGCAATCATAACTCACTGCAGCCTCAACCTCCTGGGCTCAAGCAGTCCTCCCACCTCAGCCTCCTGAGTACCTGGGACTACAAGTGCAAACCACCTCACCCAGCTAATTTTTAAAAATTTTTGTAGAGATAGGCTCTTGCTCTGTTGCCCAGGCTGGTCTCAAACTCCTGGCCTCAAGTGATCCCTCCCAAAGTGCTGGGATTGCAGGCATGAGCCATTTCTCTTGGCCTAAAATAATATATTTAAAGCAACTTACCCAGTCCTGGGAACCTATTAGGTGCTCAGCAAACATCAAGGAAGGTTGGGGTGAGGGAAGCTGTGTGGCAGATGTACTATGGTGCTGACACTCCCCTATGTGCTCCTCACCAGCGTCCCTATTGGGGCACAGCTGCATTTGCTGCTGTCACCTCTCATCTTGAAGATAGACTGTGAGACCCGCTCCATATGCAGCTTGGCTTCTGGGATCACTTGAGCAGGCAAGCTTGGGACACTGCCATTTTCTTCACCCTGGGCCGCTCAGAATCTCCCTGTGACCCCTTCTCATTCCAAGGCCTGTGGAGAAAGGAGTCCCCTTTCAGCTGGGCCTTGCCACTACTGAGTGGAGGATTGAGCAGCAGCGCCTCTGGCCAGAGTCTTACTACCTTTGCCTCCGAGCTCCCTCCTCTCGGGCCACTTCCAGTGCAAAGGAAAGAGGATGCCTGTCACTCAGTGAGGTGGAAGCTGTTGATAAAGAAGGCAGCCCTCTTCCTTCCCCAGTCTTCTCTCCATAGTCTAGCCTGCAGATGGGCCATAGCCTAGGCTGAGATCAAGACAGGAAGGAAAAAGAAAGTGCTGCCCCAGGGCTTGAACTCTGGAAAGCATTCCCTATTCATAATGGGGCTCTTTTCCTCGCCTCCTGCCCAGGCCAAGATCTGAAGGAAACAGGAAAGGAGTAAAGAGCTTCTCAGAACTTCCCCAGACACCGAAGCTGCCTCAGGAGGCGACAGGATTTGGCTCTGTGTCCCCACCCAAATCTCGCCTTGAATCATAATAATCCCCACATATCAAAGGCAGGACCAGGTGGAGTAATTGAATCATGGGGGTAGTTTCCCCCATGCTGTTCTCATAACAGTGAGTTCTCACAAGATGTGATGATTTTTGCTTGTTTTGGGGGCTTTTTGTTTGAGATTGCATCTTGCTCTATTGCTCAGGCTGTAGCGCAATGGCACAATTTCAGCTCACTGCAACCTCTGCCTTCTGAGTTCAAGTGATTCTCATGCCTCAGGCTCCTGAGTAGCTGGGATTACAGGCATGAGCCACCATGCCAAGCTAATTTTTGTATTTTTAGTAGAGACAGGGTTTCACCATATTGGCCAGGCTGGTCTCAAACTCTTGACCTCAGGCAATCCACCACCTTGGCCTCCCAAAATGCTCGGATAACAGGCATGAGCCACTACACCTGGCCAATATGATGGTTTTATAAGGGGCTTCCTCCTTCACTTGGCACTCGTTCTCTCTTCTGCCACCCTGTGAAGAGATGCCTTACCCCATAATGGTAAGTTTCCTGAGGCTTCCCAGCCATGCAAAACTGTGAGTTAATTAAACCTCTTCTCTTTATAAATTACCAAGTCTCGGGTACTTCTTCATAGCAGCATGAGAATAGACTAATAAAGGAGTTGGTCCTCAGGTGTCACTCTTCCTTCCAACCTTCCCAGGAGCAGCATTCAGGGCCAAGGGAGCCACAGTGAAGCATTGGTGACTCTGGTATACTCTGGCGCAGAGTTGTGGGCACTCAGGATGCAGAGGGAAATTGTGTTGGAGAACAAGATGGTGCCAGGCTCCAAAGCCAAGCAGAAGAGAGTGGACTTGCTGAAGATGGTGAGACAGGGACACACACTGGACCTGGACTACGGGCTTAGAATTTCAGCCCAGCTCTGCCACCAACTAGCCATGTGGTCTTGATCAAATCAGAGTACAGCCATGCACATCAGTGCCCTCATCTGTAAAACTGGGCATTTGAAACAAATGACTACTGAGGATGTGTGGTTTATTTTCTTTCCTGCTCTAAACAATAAACCAAGACTCATGAAGAGTTTCTGAGAAAGAAAATGATGTCATTCAAGCCAGGTCTTGGTAGAATTAGCCTGGAAGCAGGGTGCTGGGTATTGAATCCGCTGTGCATTGTGGTTTAAGCCAGTGGTGTTTTCTGTTCTTGTAACACAAAGAAGCCTGAATGCTGTGGGCAGTGTTCTTTGAGGCATATATAAGACTGGGCTGTGAAACAATCATGTTTGAGTCCAATTTCTATCATTTCAGAGCTGTGTGACTTTATAATAAAGCTTCACTACTTTAAGCCTGTTTCTTTACCTGCAAAGTCAGGGTTAATTAGAATGCCCGCCCCCCCAGTACAGCTGCCAGATCTGGAGTTACTGCAGGCCAAGAGCCTAGAAGGGCGCCTGGTACATACGGAAGCACTCAGTAGATGCTGGCTTGTATCAACATGAATCCCGGCACGTTGCCAGCTGTCTTTTGCTTCTGGCTTCCCTGAATGCATTCCCACCACTTCTCCCTGTGTTCCTGCCCTCCTCATTGCTCCTGCCCACTGAATTGCCGGCAATGCCTAGTGTTGCCATAGTTTCCCCAGATAAATAGAATGCTTCCCTTGTTTTAACTGGGGCCTCACTGCCTTCTTCCTGAAACCCTTGGTGTTTTGGGAGCCATCATCACAGTTACTTCTCTCTTCCCGTCTGCTCCAAGACATCTGCCCTTTCCAGGAATATAATCCAAAGCCTTGCTTCTGTGGGCTCATTTCAAATGGCCTCCTTGCCACACTGAAGCTGTAGTGGCTTTCTGCCCAGTTTGAACCCTCCCTTTGCTGTTGCCCCTCCCTTGCCCAAGCACCCCCACCTCACCATACTGAAGATTTGGTGGCCGAGAATTTTTTATTTTTATTTATGTATTATTTATGTATTTCAGACAGAGTCTCGCTCTGTCACTCAGGCTAGAGTGCAACAGTGAAATCTCGGCTGGCTGCAACCTCCGTCTTCTGGGTTCAAGCAATTCTCTTGCCTCAGCCTCCCAAGTAGATGGTATTACAAACATGCATCACCGTGCCCAGCTAATTTTTGTATTTTTAGTAGAGATGGATTTTTGCTGTGTTAGCCAGGCTGGTCTCAAACTCCTTGCCTCAAGTGATCCAACTGCCTCGGCCTCCCAAAGTGCTGGGATTACAGATTTGAGCCACCACTCCTGGCTAATTTCTTGTTTTTTAAATCCAAATCAACCTCAGCTAATTTTCCCAAGAAAATTTCTCAAGACCGTATCAAATGCTTTCTAAAACATTCCAGTACAAAAAAAGTTTTTCCTTCATCAAGTAGAAAGGAAAATCTAGGGAAAACTGTTAGTAATGAGTAATTCTGTCTCAAGCTGCAGGGGTAACAGCTTCCTTATTCTCAGCAGCTTGCAGGTTTTATTATATAAACACATACATATGTGTGTGTGTACATGTATGTATGTATGTGTATTCTGAATTTAGAGTAGTTTTGGCTTTTCGTCTCAAACTTGGACTTCTTCACAATTTTCAAGATGACTTTGTTACAAAGAGCAAGTGAGTGTACTTAAAAAAACCCAACTTCAGGAACAACAAAACAAAAATGAAAATAACACTATTTTCTTTCAATAGGCATATTAAAAAAAAAATAATTCCCAGTGCTGGTGAGGTTGTGGAGAAATGAGCACTCTGCTAATGAGAGTATCATCTGCGGTAAGTGTCTTGGTGGGCACTTTGAGACATATCAAAAGCCATTAAAAAATGTGTACTTCTGGCCAGGCATGGTGGCTTATGCCTGTAATCTCAGCTACTCGCGAGGCTGAGGCAGGAGAATCACTTGAACCCGGCGGGGGCGGAATTTGCAGTGAGCCAAGATTGCGCCACTGCATTCCAGCCTGGGCAACAGGGCAAGACTCTGTCTCAAAAAAAAAAAGTGTACTTCTTTGACCCAGCAGTTTCATTTCCAGTAATTTA
Organism: Cheracebus regulus; assembly: GCA_963574635.1. Classification (NCBI taxonomy): domain Eukaryota; kingdom Metazoa; phylum Chordata; class Mammalia; order Primates; family Pitheciidae; genus Cheracebus; species Cheracebus regulus. The sequence continues at coordinate 7,323 of CAUYQU010054667.1, read as the reverse complement.
TCCTAATGAAATAAGAATGCTATCAAAGTGTTGGTCTTAAAATTAAAGAGCTGTTAATAAAAAGTTAATAACCCAGAGGTCCAAATTACCAATATGATTTAAAAAAAACAACAACTATGCAGCCACTTAAAATGATGTAAATGAGCTGGGCACACTGGCTCACACCTGTAATCCCAATACTTTGGGAGGCCAAGTCAGGAGGATTGCTTGAGGCCAGGGGTTCCAGACCAACTTGGGCAACATAGTGAGACTCCATCTCTACAAAAAATTTAAAGATTGGCCAGGCGTGGTGGCACATGCCTGTAGTCACACCTATTCAGGAGGCTGAAGCGGGTGGATTCCTTGAGCCCAGGAGTTTGAAAATGCAGTAAGCCATGATCATACCACTCCATTGCAGCCAGGGTGATCAAGCAAGACCTGGGTGCCACACGGGGTGAAATGGAGGCATAAAGACCAAAGGAACTTGTCCAAGGTGCAGCCAGGGTTCACTTCAAACAGGTAGTTCCGCTGGGGTGAGCCCCTGCCCCATGCCATTCCTGCTCCATCAGACACGGCATGCGTCTCTCCAGGCCTTCTTCACCAGGCCCTCACATATGTTGCCACCTGCCCTCTGCCTTTCAGAGTCTGCTCTGACCAGTGACCTCCAGAGAAGTTCTAATTTCAAGGCAGGAAAATGGCACACTTTTCACTTTGAGATAAACTCTTACCACTTTGAGATAAACTCCTCTTTTTTTGATCACCAGGGTGATAAAAAAAAAATGTAGATGAATGATTTGATTTTGGTAGATTGTATCAAGTTTTAAAAACATAAAATACTATTAAGAAGTGATCTTTTATGAGGAAAATGTATACAGACATACAAGAAATACTGAAAGTATCACATTACATTACAATACTGAAAGTATTACATTATCGGTAGGAGGTGGTATTATGAGTGACTTTAATTTTCTTTCTAGATTATCTGAAATGAATAGATATGACTTTTGTGTATTCACTGATTGAGGCAGTGTCTCGCTCTGTCACTCAGGCTGGAGTGCAGTGGCATGATCATAGCTCACCGCAGCCTCAACCTCCCCAGCTCAGGCAAACCTGCCACCTTGGCCTCCTGAGTAGTTGGAACTATAGGCACCTGCCACCACACTTGGCTAATTTTTAAATTTTTGTAGAGATGGGGTCTTGCTATGTTGCCCAGGCTGGTCTTGAACTTCTGGGCTCAGGTATTCCTCCCTTCTCTGCCTCCCAAAGTGCTGGAACTGCTGGAATAAGCTACGGCACTGGGCCAAGATATTTTTAAGTGGTCTGAGGAAGACCAATTTGAGATTGTTGCCACTTTTGTTGTGTAGGGATCTGAGCCTTCCAAAGGGGAAAGCTGTGTTCTCCAGTACGGCAGGAAATTTGTTCTCTCTGTCCTCCCATTGTTCACACCAGAGGCAACCATTTCAAAAACAGTCCTTTTCCCCAGCAGCTCTGCAAGTTTCATGGGCTTTGTTAGCTTTGTCCCTCCTTGCCTGTCAAGAAAAAAGCCACAACCCTTGGTTGACCCCATGTTGACATGTCTCCCTTCCCCAGTCTCACTCCTGCCTGTATTAGGGCCCAGCATTCCTACCTGATGGGACATGTGTCTGCACCTGTTTTCCAGTGGCAGAGAAGACATCCATCACTGAAATAAGCAGTCTTTCCTTCTATTTTTTTTTTTTTTTCTTTTTTGAGACTGAGTCTTGCTCTGTCACCCAGGCTGGAGTGCAATCGTGCAATCTTGGCTCATGGCAACCTCTGCCTCCCGGGCTCGTGTTTCTCCTGCCTCAGCCTCCTGAGTAGCTGAGATTATAGGCACCACATTCAGCTAATTTTTTTTTAGTAGAGAGAGGGTTTCACCATGTTGGCCAGGCTAGTCTCGAACTCCTGACCTCAGGTGATCCACCCACCTCAGCCTCCCAGAGTGCTGGGATTACAGGTGTGAACCACTGCGCCTGGCCTTCTTCTATTTTTTCTTTTGAAATAGCATCTCACTTTGTCACCCAGGCTAGAGTGCAGTGATGTGATTACAGTCACTGCAGCCTTGACCTCCTGGGCTCCAGTGATTCTCCCACCTCAGCCCCACAACTAGCTAGGGCTAAAGGTACACACCACCATGTCCAGCTATTTTATTTTTCTCGGTAGAGGTGGGGACTATGTCACCTAGGCTACTCTCAAACTCCTCGTCTCAGGCGATCCTCCCTCCTTGGCCTCCTGAAGTGTTGGGGATTATAGGTGTGAGCCACTGCACCCAAGTCCTTCTATTTTTTTCTTATGGAACAACCCTACTGTGTTATGAACTTTCTTATGCTCTGCATAGCTTAAATTCCTCCTCCCCACCCACCATGATGGGTATGTCCCATTCCAAAGTGAAAAGTATGCCATTTCCCTGCCTTGAAATTAGAACTTCTCTGAAGGTCATTTGTCAGAGTAGACTGAAAGGCAGAGGGCAAGTGGCAACATGTGAGGGCCTGGTGAAGAGGGCCTCGAGAGACACAGGCCATGGCTGATGGGGCAGGGGCTCGCTCCCTGGAACTACCTGTTTGAAGTGGATTCTGGCTGCACCTTGGACACGTTCCTTTGGTCTTTATGCCTCCATTTCACCCTATGTGGCACATGCACCCACCCGGTAGCATTGCTGTGGATTCCATTTTATGCCCACGATGTACTCAGAGCTATGCCTGGCACACAGTAAATGCTTAGTAAGTATCAGCTATTGTTACATTACTTTTAAAAGTTGGTAAAGTGCTCGATTAATGGCAGGCTTCTTCCCATCACCTTCTTAACTAACAGCCAGTGATATTTGTGCAGACTTTCTGAAAGACTGGTCTAGATCTGTCTTCTAGGCTCTAGATGTGATACCCAACTGCCTGGTGGACATCTCCATTTGGGATGTCACACACCTCCCAACTCAGCATGTCCCAAACTGAGCCTATCATTCCCCTCTCTGAACTGTTGCTTCCATTTCCGCATCTCAGAATGGTGCTGCTATTCATCCAGCTGCTCAAATCAGAGACTGGGTAATCTTAACACCCTTTTCTCACTCACATCTAGTCAGCCACCAAATCATGACTCTGCTTTCTTAACAAATATCTCTTGAATCCACCAACCTCTCTCCATTGCTACTGCCATCACCCTAGTGGAAACCATCATCTCTCTCTAATGGCAAGGCCGATGACTTTTTACATGGTCTCTGTGTACAGTGTATTTCATCCTCCTAAATCCATTCTTCTTAAGCAGACAAAGAGCTTCCAAAGGAAAAAAAGCAGATTATTACTAAGTCACCCTGTTACTTAAAGTTGTTAAGGTTCCTATTGCCCTTAGGAAGAAATGCAAGCTCCTAACTTGGCTGGTGGAAGCCTCCTCAGTCTGGTCCCTGCGTAACTCCCCTGCCTTATTTGGAGCCACTCTTCCCTCAGCCCTCCTGGGGCAGCAGCACACCCTTTTGGCTGCTTAAACGGGATGTGTTTTCTGCTGCCTGTGCTCCTACAAAGGTAGTGTCCGGCCCCTTACTCACTGTACTGGCCCTTCCTCTCTCAGCTTAAGTTTCTTTTCATCCGAGAGGCATTTTTTGACTACCCCCTCGTCACACTTTATATGCCCCCGATCATAACAATCACTGCACCTTTAGTCACTGCCTGCCCTGCCCTTTGACATTCCTCGCAGTCCCAAACTACAATGTCTCGTTCACTGCTGCATCTTAGTTTGAGCACAGTAGTTGGCACACTGAAAGCACTTTAACAAGAAAGGAGGCAATATGCTTCCACCTATGTTTGTGGTCTTTCTTCCTTGTCCCATAGCCCACCTCCTCCACCTCTTGCCAGGCACCCCACCCTGCAGAGCTAGTGCCTCATCCCTTCATGACCTCCTGCCCACACATGCTCTCTTCAATCTAAGGTTTCTGCAAAAACTTTCAGGAAGGATCACATCTCCCACAATTGCCTTCATAAGAACTTTTTTTTAATTATTTAGAAATGCAGTTATATACATAGAACAATTAAAATTAAATTAAACTTTGTACAAATATTAAAATACTATCTTCACACCCACTGCAATGTACAGGATACCAAAAAATATATATATAAAATAAAATAAAGCAAACCCAACTGATTGAGTGACATCCTGCACAGAGTCGATTATGAATGTGTTGTTTTAAACCATTACATGAGTACCATTCTGCAAAGGAGTCCATAGTGGTGCGATAACCTGAAGAAGCCAGGGCAGGGCATGACGACTGCCACATAGCCCATGTACATCTCTCCTCTTTCCTTGGCAATTGAGTGCTTTGCCCCTGTATTCCCTTCTGCTAGCTCTGCTGCTTGGCAGAGGGGCTCAACCTTGGGGTTTTCATTCACAATTCTACTAGGGTTTCAACTGGAAATTAAGAGTCACTTCCCAAAAAAGTGGGACCTGCCACCTTTTCCTCTCTAGGGAACCAGCAACTACACCATTCAGACCAAACAGGCCAAGCAAAATATTCTCCAAGTCCCTCCTTGGGGCATCAGTAATGACTATCCCTATTCTGAGAGCTGAGAGACCCAGCAGGCCCCACAAGAGAAGCTCCAAGCCTTGCTCACTGTCCTTGGCAAGCACATCTGCATTAAGCTGTGAAGCCTGCATGCTGCTTCCCTGCTAGGCCTTTTTTTTTCTTTGGGGGTGAGGAACAAGGATGCAGAAATGTTTGCAGCATATTTCATTCTCTATGCAAGGATGTTCCTTGGAAATGGAGGCAACATTGTTACGTGGGAAGCAACGGGTTTGAGAGCTCAGCTGAAACTGGGAGGGAAAGGGCTAAGGGCTATCTATTCCCATGCCACCACCCATGAAGCAGGAAGAGTATACCTTTGTCTGAATTGCCATTTGGCTTCTCCACTGGACTTTAAAGCTGGGGGTAGGAGGAAGAGGGCAAGATGAATGGGAAAGAAAATATTAGCTTAAGATCTGTTTGCAAATGGAGTGCTTGTATTTATAGAATGTACATTGAAATGCCTTATAAAATCAAACAAACTTGAAAAGTGGCCAGGACTCAGTCCATTTCACAGTTCACACCCAGTGAAACAGGAACACAGCACATAAAATACAGAAATGGCCAAAGATAGAGCCTACCTGCTAAACTAAGGCATAGAAGGGACGGATATTTTAAGTGATTTTTCACCACATTCTGGCCCTTGGAAGTCATTAGAATGTGACTACAAATCACTAAGATATTAAACCTGCATTGAGTCAGCTCAAGTGTGCAAAACAAACAAACAAAAAAAACCCCAAAAACTCTTTTAAATGTCCTTTGGTGCTGGCCATTCTTCTCCATCAGCCTCCTGCTAGAATGCCCTAGAGGTGAGCCCAGGAAAGCAGGGCTGTGGCTGGTTTCTTCCCACCTGCTCTGGGCTCCTCAGGCACCCTCTCTTCTAACAGCCTGCCACCTGCTGCTGCCCTTGTCTCTCAGCCAGGCCCCACCTCAAGGCAGCTGTAGAGTCCCTAATCCCTCAGTAGGGACAAAGCCCAGAAGCCCTAGAACAGCAGCACATGGCTGATGGTCAAGAAATTGTTTTGGAGGAAAGAGAAATAACTCGGGGTAGAAGCTGTCATAGACTTCAGCAGCAAGGGGAGAATGAGCTCCTGCACTCACAGGCCCAGGAGCCTCTGGGAAGCGGGCCTCATCAAAGCTGGTGACAAGAGGGAGGGGAGGGGACAAGAGGGGAGCCAAGGCTCCCATTTTTCTGATTTCTTCCTTTCCTACCAGGTGGGCAAGCCTGGGCTTGCTCTCCTCAGTGTTGTTAGTGTAGGGCAAGGCAGAAAGAGGCTTCAGGAGAAGGAAGGCTTTTCATTTTACCAGGGATCAAGCTGGTCATCTATGCAGAGGAATAAACCCCAAACAAAAAGTGCAATCTGTTAGGGGGAAAAAAACCCCAGAGTAATAAGATAGAAAAAGGTAAGATCTTCCATTTTAAAAACCATTCTAGAATAGAATTCAGGTTTTGAAACAGTGGAAAATAAAAGCTGAAGTCTCAGCAGTGAGACTTCGGATTACCACCCCTACCCTATTTGTCCCTGCTTTCTTTTTTTGGAGGAAGACAAGGGCACCATTGTGGGTATGGTAAGGCAACTGGGGCCATTAGGGACATCCCTCCAGGTGGGCCCATGCTAGTCTCATCTGCCTTCTAGTTCTAGCACCTTCTCCAGCCAGCTCCCTACCTACCTATGCTTTCCTGGATTCTGTAGAGCAGATGAGGGCTCCTGGGGAAGAGGGAAGCGTAGGAGTGGCCAACAGGCACAGCAGGCACTGCCCTTACCCTGAGAGGAAGGAAGGAAGACTACAAGTGGCAGCAAGAGGCCAGGGAATGACCGAGTGGTAAAGTGCGTGTGTAAGCGCAGAGGCAGGAGGCAAGAGGGTAACAGGCTGGGAGAAGATGACTCCCCTCATCTTTCAGGCCACCCACGCTTGGAGCCAACCCTGTTAGGTAAGGTACTGAAAACACACGGGGCTTTTTATTTTTACTACCCCCAAGCAGAGAGGCTTAGGGGAGGGGCAGACATGCAGGACAGGGTCCGCTTAGAAGTTTCCCAGCCACATTGCTTCCAAACATTTTATAAAAAGCAAAAACAAACATTCCTTACTGCTGCGTCTATCTTCTGAAGATGACAGCAGCTGGCAGAGCTTGTCTACCCCAGCCTAGTTAGCATTCAACACATGGTTACGGGAGAGCGCCCCTCATCAGCGGGCTCCACCCCCAGGGCCCTGTACTCCAGACTGCTCCACACGCCTCTGCCCACCTCAGGCCAGTAAGGTCAGGGTGCACGTGGACTGTTTCTCAGCCCTTCCCCCAGGGGGCCAGGGAAGACAAGGAATTGCTTGTCAGCTGTGACATGCAATGAGTGGCAGGGAAGGGCAGAAGTAGGAAAAGCAGCAGTATAGCAAGCAGCAGGCCACTTTCTGGGCACAGTTACTAAGGCACATGACCAGGGAGAGGCAGATCCTCAGGACCGGGCTGAAGCTGCCTGCAGCCACCCGGGGACTTGGTCTGTGCCTCTCAGCCTCCCCTCCATCACCACAAACCCAGAAAGGGGCAACCTGCCCAGACTGCCTGTGACCAGATGGGCACTCCATGGCATCTTAACAACTCTCCTGCCCCAGGCCCCTGTGGGCAGCAAGAAAGCCAGAGCTATCTGGGATAAAACCCAGGAGGCAGCATGCAACTTCCCCTTATACTCCAGGGAACCAGAAAAAAGACAAGGCCAGGAAGGCCGATGCTGGAAGCAGGAAGTGAGAACTTGCATATTAGGAAGACAATTATTATCAGCCACTTTCCT
>CAUYQU010054665.1:0-88789 GCA_963574635.1 Cheracebus regulus | reverse complement strand
GTGCTGCAATAAACATACGTTTGCATGTAGCAGAATGATTTAAAATCCTTTTGGGATATACCCAGTAATGGGATTGCTGGGTCAAATAGTATTTCTGATTTCCAGATCCTGGAGGAATCACCACACTGTCTTCCACAATGGTTGAACTAATGTACACTCCACCAACAGTGTAAAATCATTCCTATTTCTCCACATCCTCTCCAGCATCTGTTGTTTCCTGACTTTTTAATGATCGCCATTCTAACTGGCATGAGATAGCATCTCATTGTGGTTTTGATTTGCATTTCTATAAATGACCAGTCATAATAACCATTTTTTCATATGTCTGTTAGCTGTATAAATGTCTTCTTTTGAGAAGTGTCTGTTCATATCCTTTGCCCACTTTTTGATGGGGTTGATTTTTTTCCTCATCAAATTGTTTTTAAGTTCTTTGTAGATTCTGAATATTAGCCCTTTGTCAGATGGATAGATTGCAAAATTTTCCTCCCATTCTGTAGGTTGCCTATTGACCCTGATGATAGTTTCTTTTGCTATGCAGAAACTCTTTAATTAGGTCCCATTTGTTAATTTTGGCTTTTAGTTTCCTTTTTTGTATTTATTTTGCTTGGGTTTGACTGAGCTTCTTGAAGCTTTAAATTGATATCTTTCACCAAATTTGGGGAAATTTTGGCCTTGGTCTCCTCAGATATTTGTTCTGCCTCATTCTCTTTCAACTTCTTTCTTCTTCTAAGACTTCAATTATATGTATGCCAGTTGTTTTGATACTGCCCTATAGATCCCTGGGCTCTGTTTATTTATTCTATATTTCCTATTGATCATTTCTATTGCTCTATCTTCATGTTCACTTTTGGTTATTTTTTTCAGCCCAGTTTTTTTTTTCCCTCTGGTATTTTTTAGTTCTAGGATTTCCATCTTCTTTTCCTTCTTATGATGCATAATTTATTATTGAGGTTTCCAATCTTTTCATAAGTTGGAGCATATTTCCTTTAACTCACTGAGCACAAATATAAAAACTTCACTAAAATAATTGTCTGCTAATTCCAACATCATCTTGGGATTGGTCTCTGTTAATTATCTTTTCCTTTGAGACTATGTGACATTTTCCTAATTCTTTATATGTTGAGTAATTTTAGATTGTGTTCTAGCTATTATGAATGTTATTTTGTAGAGATTCTGAATTCTATTAGATTCCTCCAAAGAGTGTTGTTTTTTTCTTTTTTCTTTTTTTTTTTTTTTGAGATGGAATCTCACTCTGTTGCCCAGGCTGGAGTGCAGTAGCACACTCTAGTCTCACTGCCACCTTCACCTCCCAGGTTCAAGTGATTCTCCTGCCTCAGCCTCCTGAGTAGCTGGGACTACAGGCATGCACCACCATGCCTGGCTAATTTTTGTATTTTTAGTAGAGACAGGGTTTCACCATGTTGGTCAGGCTTGAACTCTTGACCTCAAGTGATCCGCCCACGTTGGCCTCCCAAAGTGCTGGGATTACAGAGGTGAGCCACCGTGCCCAGCCATGATGTTTTTTTTTTTTATTCAAGCAAACAATTAACTTAGTTGAACTGAAACTGCAAACTATTTGAAAGTTCAAATATCACTTTGGTTGTGCTGTGATTTGAATGGATGTGTCCTTCCAAAAATCATATGTTGGAATATAAACCGCAAGGTGATGGCATTAGGAAGTAGGGCCTTTTGGGAAATGGTTAATTCATGAGGGTCGTGCTCTCATGAATGGATTGGTGTCCTTAAGAGAATGTTCGCCCTTTTTTGCCCTTCTGCTGTCTGAAGACACAGCATAGAAGGCACCCTCATGGGAGCAGACACTGAGCCCTCCCTTACCAGACACTGAAGCTGCCAGTGCTTCATCTTAGACTTCCAGCCTCCTGAACGGTGAGGAATCGATTTCTGTTCTGTATAAATGACCTGTATAAGGTATTTTATTATAGCAGTACAAACAGAGTAAGACAGGCTGTTTTATCCTAAATTGGGCTGTTTGCAGTTTGCCCTATGCACATGTGTCTTAGGGCTCATCCAGATGTGTAGACAGAGTCTATACACAGAATTTGGGATTCTCCCTCTCCTGTGGTAGCAGTGGAGCTGTACTATTCAGATACCCTACCCCAGGGAACCAGAAGGACCAGCTGCAGAGAATGTAACTGACTGACGATCTCAGCTGCCACACCTTTGGATCCACTGTGGGGTTCATGCCAAGGCCATTGCTATCATTTCTGCCAGATGTAAGATTTTTGTAATGGTGACTTTGAGGACTCTTCATTAGCTGGTGTGAGACTTCAGAGATGCTGTAAAAGGGCTTCTGCAGTCTGAAGCTCTTCCAACCCAATCCTTCTCTCTCTCTTTTGCTCATGTCAGACTGCTTCAACACCCCTGCCTACTCCTTTTCATTTCTCTTCTCTCCTTGACCACACGGCCTTGTTTTAAAGGTTGGTATGTTCATTCTCAAAGCGACATGGAGCTGAATGCCTCTACCATGGCTATATGTTTATGTCACCTGTCCCAAAGATCATTCACAAGTGTGGTGGGCAATTCTCCGAGGGATAGCTGGGAGTCTTGGGCATTAAGGGGCTGGACCTCAGTCTCTAGTACCCACCCCAATAGTCAGATCTCCTTAGAAGGCCTTGTGGCTTCAGGAATGAATGCATGCCTTCCCCCATGCCACGCTGGACCTGTAGAAGCCTCTACCCTGACATTGAGCTGCTGGCCTGCCACACTGGAAGCACCTTCCAGAGACAGGGGAGACCCTCATGGTTCTGAAGCCAGGGGCTGGAGGGCTGGGAGTTGGGCATGTGAACACAGGGAGAGAGCGGGTCACCATGCCCAGGCTCAGAGCTGGCTCTGCCTCTTAGGCTTGGGGAAAGAGAATGCGTTTTAATATTTATTTTATTTTGTTTAATATTTGAGAGAGAATCTGGCTCTGTTGCCAGGCTGGAGTGCAGTGGTGTGACATCAGCTCACCGTAACCTCTGTCTCCTGGATTTGAGCAATTTTCCAGCCTCAGCCTTCTGAGTAGCTGGGATTGCAGGCGCCTACCACCACGCCTGGCTATTTTTCGTATTTTCAGTAGAGATGGGGTTTCACCATGTTGGCAAAGCTGGTATCGAATTCCTGACCTCAAATGATCTGGCTGCCTCGGACTCCCAAAGTGCTGGGATTACAGGCGTGAGACACCGCGCCCTGCCCATTTTTATTTTTTATGCCATGTTAAGAACCCCGCCTCAGCTTCCAAGACAATGCCTGACATCCATTAGCTAGGTGCCCTGCCAGAAGGAAAATGAGGGAACAGCCGAGTGCTGGTGCCTTGTGCCAGCCCTGGGGCACAGACATAAAGTGGGTTCTCTGTCCTTCCAGAGGCTCCTGTCCCCACGGAGAGACCACAGAGAGGGCAACAATAGAGGTTCTGACAAAGCCCTGGGGAGAGACAGGAACCACGGATGCCTTCCCACAGGTGGTGGCATTTGGAATATGTTCCAAAGAGAGTAGATACTGCTTGGGGGGAAAAGCACCTTCCATCCAGACTTGGGTGGGGAGGTTTTTGCCCTCATAAAATCACGGTGATTGTGGCTTTTTTTTTCTCTTGGTGTGGGAGGTGGCAGTGAGCTGTTTGGGATGATTGGAACATAGCACATGGAACAAAACTCATTTTAAATGAACCACTTTATTTTTATGACAACCAATTCTTAATTCATTCAATAAGAATTGAATTGGGTACCTACTGTGTGCAAGGATTTGGACTAAGCACAAATAGAACAGAAAATAATCATCCCATGTCTCCAACAAGAACAGACATCTTATCAGTGGTTGTAATTTGCTGTTGGTGTGGAAATGCTGGGCTACATGTGGACAGGACGCTGTGCAGTCCTGCTCTGCGTAAAAGGGGTCCCTGTGGTGTTTACACTTTGACCAATCTATGGGATTCCCTAAAGATCAAAGAATAAAAAGAAAGGCACTGGCCTGGGAGGAAGAGATGTGACTGCCAGAGAGCTGGCCAGGCAGGCTGGAGTCCGGTGGGCTGGGGCAGCTGACCTTCCCACAGTGAGACTGGCAGTGTGCTCAGATGGCCACGCTGTTCGGAATCCGGTCTGGGGACAAGTAGTAATATGGCAGCTTCTTGTTCTTGTTGCGCTCAGCAATCACACTGACAATAGCCTCGAGGTTCTTGCGGAATCGGGCCATGGCCTCTTTCACAGGCTTCTCGATAAAATGCTCTTCTGGGTACATGCCCAGGAACAGCTGAGGGCCAAGACATGGACACACATAGGTCAGTCTGCCACCCAGGTAAACTGACAGGCCTGTATCATCCCCTGGGGCCAAGCACTCTTTGGGAGATGGAGGGAACATCTATATTCACCCTCTCCTGCGTGCCTCCCCACATTCACCCTCTGCTGCCTGCTGAGATGGCCTCGGGAAGGCCAATGTTGCCTCCAACCTGCCTCCCTAAGGAAGGCTTCAGAACTGGGGCTCCATGGATAAGTGAGAAAATAACTGCCCGCTGCCAGGTGGTTATGAGATGAAGCCGATGAAGGAAGGGGCTGCTGATGGCTGCAGCCATGGTATTCTGCTCGCTTGGGCCACCCTACGAAGCGCTCACCTCCCATCAGGGATGCTAGGGCCAGTGCTGTCCTCTCCAGCCCAAGAGGGCAAAAGGGAGGCCAGGGAGCCTGAAGGGGTGGTTGCCCTGTTGGCATGGTCACACAGATGTCTGCGGGGTAGAGCTGGACATCATTAAAAAAAAAAAAACATACTGTATTGGATTAAGACCACAAAGCTTCCTAGCTAGAAAGGTATAAAAAACATTGGCTCCTGATGATGGGATTTTGGATTTAGTTTGTGGAGGACAATTCAGTATGAATATTCTTTGACCAAGGAATTCGTCTGCTAGGAACGTGTCTGTCGTACTGAACACATGTGCAAAGGCACAAAAACAAGGATGCCAGTGAGGGACCAACACATTAACCTGGAACAACTGAGATGCCCAGCAGCCTGGAGCAGGTTGGGCTGTCCCGCCATTCTATGCAGTACTGAGCTACCCCAAAGCGGGTGCACCCACCAAGACACAACGGATTCGGTGTTAAGTTAAATTAGGTGCATGTGTCTGGGAGGGAAAAAAAACAGGAAACTCTTGGTCATTCCCTCTGGAGTGCCAGGGAAAAAACATGTGCAAGAGCTTTGTCACTAGCTGGGGGGAGGGGGCGTCACACACGACCCTTTGGTGATAGTGAGCAGAGCCTGTCGACTCTTTCTGCCGCGTCCACCCTGAGCTCTGTACAGGCTCAGGCTGGGGGACCTGGTGACCGCTGCAGCCCTCTGGGCCCCTCCAGCCTTGGAGGTCAGGATTCCTGCCCCCAGGTGAGCCTTGAGGCCTGAGTCACAAAGCCCTCAGGCTGAGGAACAGGTTAACTGGGGTGACCTGGGGCTGTGCCCCGCCCTGCGCAGCCTCACCTCTTTTTCCTGGAACTGGCTCAGCGCCCACACTGCGCCCAGATGCCAGCAGGAGCGGCCGCGGTCCGGCAGTGAGTCCACTATTTGCTCTATGGTCACCACGCCCTTGGCCGTGGGCGGCGGGGCTCGCATGGTTGGGGGTGCATTGGGGATCCAGGAGCACCAGTCGTACTGCGGAGACAGCCACCGACGAGCGTGGGCGCCCCTGAAGCCCAGCTGCCCCCGGGGCCCCATCTCCCCGTGCCCCCCAACTCCAGCGGGCCTCGCAGTCCGTCCATTCTCTTTCCCTGGGGCCAGCGCCCTCGGCTGAGCTGGCAGAATCCGCTCCGCAATTCCCATTCCGGGCCCCAGGCTGCCCGAGCGTGCGGGGCGGGGTCCGGCGAGGCCGGGCCGGGGGAGGGGCGGCGGCCCTGGGGAGGGAGCTCCGCCCAGCGGGCCCGGCCCCGCCTACCTGGCCGAAGTTGACCGCGGCGTGCTGGGCGGAGGCGGTGAAGATCACCACGGTCAGGTACTCCGACAGCTGCTCCCGGCTCTTGAGCGACTTGGGGAAGCCTAGGGCGAACCACCGGCGGGTTGAGGCCCCGTCCCCAGGGCCCCCAGGGCCCCCAGGGCCCGGCGCCCACCGCGTGCCCGGGCAGGACACCCAGAGGGGCGGCGGCTGGGCCCGCGCTGCCGACTGCGGGGGAGCCGGGTCCGGAGGCCCTACCTGAGGCCTTGCGGCCCCGCATGCCGTACACGTAGACGTCCTTCACGAAGTCCTGCAGCTCCGGGTCCTCCGCCACCACCTGGTCGCTCTCGTAGTAGATGTCCACCACCTCAGCCGTGAACCTGGCTCGGGGGCGCAGCCGGGGTGGGCGACCCAGCGGGGTCTGCGGCGCTGTGCCCGGCGCCGACCCCGTCATGGACTCACTCCTTCCCTCACCCTTTCCCGCTTCAGCGCCAGTCGCGGGGGTCAGGCCCGCCCCAGGGAGTCAGGCAGGGGGCCCCGCTCCTCCCCCAGGACCACCGCCCCGCGGGCGCTCACGTCCGGATGGCTTCCCACACCAGGAGCCCGTCGTCCCGGTAGAAGTAGTAGGGGATGTCCTCTTTGCTCTCCATGCCCCGGGCCTTGATGGCCTCGGGGAAGCACAGTGAGGCATAGGTCAGGTCCTTCATGGCCCTCTGCACCATCTGCACGTGCCCGCCGCCCCCTGTGGCGTTGGCCTGGAGTGGGAGGCAGAGTCCCTGAGCGGGTGGCTCCCGCACAGCTGTCCAGCCCCAGTGCTCTCTACATATCCCTGAGGAAATGTGCCAGGGGGCGGGGAGGCCAGGCCCGCAGAGGGACAAATCCTTGTCCTGTGAGAAGGGGGAGGGATGTTTAACTCAGAGCATAAGAGCAGGCAAGTGGAGAGGTGACAGGGAGGAGCCTCCCGCCCAATCCAATGCAAGGGACTGAACGGTGTGGGGCCGCAGCGTGCAGAGCGGAAAGGTGCGCTCCCACCTCCAGGAGGGCAGCACGCGGCAGCAGGTGTGTGGGGAACCCCAGCACCAGCGGGCCTGGCCTGTGAAGTCTGCTCTAGTGCTGAGCACAGGACGCTCGGTCATTTCTCTCAGTGACCCACATTTCCCAGGCCCCATGCCACTCTGTTGAGCGCTTGTTGTGTGCTCAGGTGAGGGCTGGAGAGACCCACAGGGAGGGATCCTGGTTCTGATCCTGGCTGTGGAGTGATGCGGCCACACTCACAGGCTTATACGTGTGTACACGTGCATGCACACACACAAATACACCCACGGGGCTGGGCTGTCACGCCACAGAAGTTTTGAAGGAGGACTTGAGTGCTGGGGTGCCAGAGATTGGTCCATGGTGGTCATTCAGCCCAAGCGGGACCACCCAGAGCTGCTCCCGGTACTTTGTGTTTGGATGTGGCTGGGAGATAATGGCCACGTGGGAACATGAGGTGGAGCTATTATGCTGAACTCCTGTGCCCTCTCCTGTGGGGGCCTGTGTGCAGCAGGAGAGTGTGATGCCAACACAGGTGAAAGAGAAAGAGGGAGAAAGTGTGCGTGCACCCTGGGGCATTGCTTGAGTCCCTGGATCCATTTCTGGCCAAGGCCCCTGCCCCTCTATTGTGTCCAGGTATTTGAGATAAGGCATGTCTTGTCCTGAGGCAGATGGTTTGAGTTGGATTTTGTTATTTGCAACCCAGTGTCTCAACTTCAGTGGTCATCTGGCCTGGTCACTAATGGTCTGGGGAAGGGAGGAAGGTTAGGGCGAGGGCCTAGGCGAGAGTCCGAGTTTGGTAAGGCTACGGGGCCTCAAAACGAGGTAGGGTGCTGCCTGGGGAATGCGAGGGCTGGGCAGATGCAGGGGACAGGGGTTGGGAGGGTTGGGACCCCAGAGGCAGAGTGCTGGGGAGGGCCAGGTCAGGGTTGCAGGGGTACAGCAGATTGAGAGGCAGACACAGGATCCTGGTACGTAGGAGGTCAGGGGGCCATGAGGAGTGCGTGCCAGGGGGGGTCTACACCCTGGTCCCAGAGGCTGCGAGAGGGGAGGGGTGGAGGAGGGGACCGGGAGCTATCAGCGAGGAGGAAGGCCCGGTGGTGTGCCGAGAGAAGGGCTCCTGGCTGGGTGGCAGGGGCTGGAGACGTTGGGAGGATGCTAGAGACACTGCTCCGAGCA
Source organism: Cheracebus regulus (assembly GCA_963574635.1). Lineage (NCBI taxonomy): Eukaryota > Metazoa > Chordata > Mammalia > Primates > Pitheciidae > Cheracebus > Cheracebus regulus. The sequence continues at coordinate 80,676 of CAUYQU010054665.1, read as the reverse complement.
TAGCCTCCAGCCTTCACCCTCCCAGGCCTCCGGAGACTGTGTCTAGATCTCAGACAGGGAGTGAAGGTGGCCAGGCTGGGCTCTTCCCGGCAACAAGTGGGGTAGGAGAGCACCCACCTTGTCAAAGAGGCCATACTCGCAGATGAGCTGCTCACGGGCTTTGGTGTTGATGGCGATGGTGAATCTCACATGTGCCACCAGCAGCTGGGCAGGGGAGAGAAGGAAGCCTCAGAGGGGACCCAGCCAGGTGACCAGGTGCCCCAGGGTCCTGCAGCACCCTCACGCAGCCCTGCCCTGCAGGGCGATGCTGGGCGCAGGGAGGAAGTGAAGGCCAGGTGCTGCTCTTTCTGCTACGTGCTGGAGGCCCGCGCCCCTCTGATGCTTACTAAGCGTGATAATGATTCAGACGGTCCTGGCCAGCACTTGTACAATGCTTACCTCTGTGCTCCCTGAGTTCACTGTTTTAATCCTGACCATCATTCTATAGGGCAGGTGTACTATTTGACCTGTTTTACAGATGAGGAAACGGAGGCACACAGAGGTACATTTAGCCTGCAGTCACCCCAACAGTCAGTGCTCATAGGATTTGGAAACACAGGAGAGTGATGGCGGGGGCGGCCGTCAGCATCAGCTGAGGATCACCGTGAACTCATTTGCCTTTTCCAGCTCTACTGGCTGGCCAGTGAGGCCCCTCTGTGTCGGGCCCCTGCCCCAGCCTTGTGTCCTGGGGAACAGGAAGCTTCCAGCTGTTTTCTTCCTTTGGGGGCATTACTGACTCTGGGAACATCTCTCCAGTGTCTCTTTCTGCCACCCGCTCCCAGCCACAGGTCCCCCTGTGGGATGTTAGTGCCCCCTCCCACCCCACATCTCACATGCCCTCCCACAGCAGGTGGGGCAGTAGCTGGCTGTACCTTGAAAATAGGGTGCACGGCAGGCAGCTGGCGGTACATCGCAATGCCAAAAACCTCAGACACCAGATGTGTTCGCAGAAGGTGGGTGATGGTCTGGTGGACGTGGAAGTCGCTGGAACGAACCCAGATTTTGGCCAAAAGCCAGTCGTACTTTGCATCCGAAGGGAAGAAAATAGGGTTCTCTTCTCCTGGGATTTGGTTGAGCTGACACGTTGGGGGAAAGGAAACACACTGCTGTTTTTCACTTCAGATTAGAATTGTTGGAGAACTTGAAGTATCTGAATTTCTTTAACAGTGGCTTTGGAATCAGAAGAGCCTAGAGCAGGCAGAGGGCCCTGGGGTGATATTTCTTGTCCCAGCCATATTATTCACAACCTGCATGACTCTGGATGACACACTGGGCCTTTCTAAGCTCTGGTTTCAGCATCTGTCATGCGGGGACAGTGATCCCTCGGCTCACAGTTACTGTGGGAATGGCCTCAGGAGCCAGCGGCATGGAAGGAGCAGGCGGGCGGAGGGCCCGGCAGTGGGGGGATGCCTGCCCGCTCTTCCCCTCTGTGCCCTCTCCCTCTTCTGCCTCTCGTGGATCTCCCACGCTTTCCTCCCTCTCCTCTTCCCTGAAATGCTGGTGCGCCCCAGGGTCTTCCCCGCCGCTCCTGTCTTCTCTTCTTGCCCTAAGTCAGCATCTCCTGTTCCAGGGCTTGGGGTCCTCCTGGTGCTGAGCCTCCCAGATCAGGGTCTGCAGCTCCAGCTCTGCCCGGAGCCCATACCTGCGGCCAGGCATCTCCTGTAGCGGAGGCTGAACCTGTCTTCCCTTTCCAGGTTCTACTCCACACTGGGACAAGGTGAGTTTTTTTCTTTTCCAAAATGCATATCATGTCATGTTAACTGCCTCCTCAATCACCTCTTAATGCCAGAAAATAAAGTCCCCACTCTGTGGTGACCTGATCGCTGATGCCTCTGCACACACAGCCTCACCTTTCCACCCCCACCCCGGCGCCCAGCCGCAGGTCCCTCCATGCCGGCAGCCCCAGGCGTTGCCCCCTTACTGAGCACCCAGCACAGCCTCAGCACCTGACAGGAAGCTCTCACGGGAGCCTGCAGAAGGTGCTGGCACTGCACACTTTTAGATGAAGACATGGGGTCTTGGAGGGGTTGATGAAAGAATGAGGCAGCTGGCAGGACTGCAGCCAAGAGCCGCCAGGAGGGGGCGTGGCCAGACTTTAGGTGCCTGGAAAGATCAGTGTCACTGCAGAAGAGTGGCCGAGGCTGGGGAGGGAGAACTGCCCCAGAGCACACAGCTGTGTCACTTCCTATAAGTATTGTGGAAGGTGGGGTCCTTGAGTGTCTCTCCCTTGAAAACAGTGCTGTTCAATAGACATATAATGCCAGTCACACATGGAATTGTATGTATTCAGGAAGCCATATTAATAAAAGTAAAAGGAAACAGGTGAGATGTAGGTTAATAATACAATTTTATTTTACCCAATATATCCAGAATATTATCACTTCAACATGAAACCAATCTAAAACTATTAAATGAGACATTTCACATTCCCTACCTCCTTATTCTAAGTCTTAGAAATCAGGTGTGGACTTTGCACTTGCAGCAGGTCTTGGTTTGGACGAGCCGAATCCCAAGTGCTCCAGAGCCCCAGCAGCCAGTGGCTACAACCCTGGGCAGGCGGACCCCAGCAGCCCCGGTGCTCCCTGAGGACCAAGGCAGGGGGAGGGAGGAGGGAGAGCAGAGTGTGACTTGCACACTAGGCGTGCCTGTTTATACACGAGATTAGTTGGCTGCTTTTAAATATCAGACAATTTCATATAAAAATTTGAATGACCTGGTTTTCTTGAAAAATTAGGTCTGAGATCTCTGCACCCATGTTGTCACAGAACTACACTCTTGTTCCTTTTACACAGTCCCAGCTCTGAGGGTCCCCACTGCCACACCAATTTGCATGAGCTGCCTTGCCTACTGATACCTATCTGTGCCCTAGAGCACTGGGCTGCTCTGGGGCACTCTGACATGTCCCCACATGCTCTGACATGTTCCTGATGGCTCTGGGACACTGACATGTTCCTGCCATGCTCTGGGGCCGAGGAGCCCCCTGTTGTGTGCCAGGGGCTTTACCTGTGCCACTCCACTTAATCCTCACTTTGACCCTGCAAGGCAGGTATTCCGTGCTCTACCAGCAAGGTTAAGCAGCTTTCCCAAGTCACACAGTAGATAAAGAGCTGAGCAGGCAACATGATACTGAATCGGCAAAAATTGGAAGCATGCCCCCTAAAAACTGAAATAAGACACGGATGTCCACTCTCACCCCTCCTATTCAATACAGCACTGGAAGTCCTAGTCAGAGAAATTAGGCAAGAGAAAGAAATAGAAAGCATCCAAATAAAAACAAAAAAGAGGAAGTCAAATTATCTCTGTCCATCCATGATATGATCCTGTAACTAGAAAACCCTGAAGATGCCTCCAAAAGACTCCTAGACCTGATAATTAACTTTAGTAAAGTCTCAGGACACAAAATCAATGTACAAAAATCAGTAGCATTTCTTTTTATTTGAGACAGAGTCTTACTGTCTCCCAGGCTGGAGTGCAGCAGTATGATCTCGGCTCACTGTAACCTCTGCCTCCCGGGTTCAAGCAATTCTTCTGCCTTAGTCTCCCAAGTAGCTGGGACTGCAGGCATGTGCTACCATGCCTGGCTAATTTTTGTATTTTTAGCCAAGATGGCATTTCACCATGTTGGCCAGGCTGGTCTCAAACTCTTGACCTCAGGTGATCTACCCTCCCCAGCCTCCCAAAGTTCTGGAATTACAGGTGTAAGCCACCACACCTGGTCTAAAAATCAGTAGCATTTCTATGCACCAACAGTGTTCAAGCTGAGAACCATATCAGGAATATGATCTCAGTTCCAATAGCCTCCCTCCATACACACACACAAAATAAAACACCAAAGAATACATCCAACCAAGGAGGTGAAAGAGCTCTACAAGGAGAACTATAAAATACTGATGAAACAAATCATAGATGACACAACAAAATGGAAAAACATCCTATGCTAATGGATTGGAAGAACAAATATTATTAAAATGGCCATACTGCCCAAAGCAATGTACAGATATAATGCAATTCCTATCAAATTACCAACATCATTTTTCACAGAATTAGAAAAAACAATCCTAAAATTCATATGGAACCAAAAAATAGCCTGAATAGACAAAGCAATCCTAGGCAAAAAGAACAAAGCTGGAGGCATCACATTACCTGACTTCAAACTATACTACAAGACTGTAGTAACCAAAACAGCATGGTATACTGGTACAAAAATAGGCACACAGATTAATGGAACAGAATAGAGAACCCAGAAATAAAGCCATATACCTACAACCAACTAATTTCTGACAAAGTCAACAAAAATAAACAATAGGGAAAGTATATCCTATTCAATAATGGCATTGGAAAAACTGGCTACCTATATGCATAAGAATGAAACTGGGCCCCTGCCTCTCACCACATACAAAAATTACCTCTAGATGGATTACAGACCTAAATGTAAGAGCTCAAAGTTTAAAAATTCTAGAAGAAAGCCTAGGAAACACTTATGGACATTGGCCTAGGCAAAGAATTTATAACTAGACCTCAAAGGCAAATGCAACAAAAACAAAAATTGACAAATGAGACTTAATCAAACTAAGGGGCACAGCAAAACAAACTATTAACAGAGTAAACGACCTACAGAATGGGAGAAAACATTTCCAAACTATACATCCACAAAGGACTAATATCCGGAATCTATAAGGAACTTAAGAAAAAACACCACCATTAAAAAGCGGATAAAGGATACGAACAGACACTTTACAAAAGAAGACATACAAGTGGCCAAGAAACATATGAAAAAATGCTCAATATCACTAATCATCAGAGAAATGCAAATTAAAACCACAATGAGATACCGGTCAGAATGGTTATTATTAAAAAGTAAACAAATGACAGATGTTAGAAGGATGCAGACAAAAGGGAACACTTATACACTGTTGGTGGGAGTGTAAATTACTTCCACTCCTGTGGAAAGCAGTTTGGAGATTTTGCAAAGGACTGAATGTAGAATTACCATGCGACCCAGCAACCTCATTACTGTGTACCTACCCAAAGGAAAAGAAATGGCTTGACCAAAAAGATACACACACACATATGTTTATTGCAGCACTGTTCACAATATCAAAATCATGGAATCAACCTAGGTACCCATTGATAGTGGCACTGGATAAAGAAAATGTGGTACATGTCCTCCATGGAATACTACATGGCCACAAAAAAGAATGAAATCGTGTCCTTTGCAGCAACATGGATGCAGTTCAGCATTGACACGTAGGCCATGATCCTAAATGAATTAACACAGAAACAGAAAATTGAAGACTGCATGTTCTTATTTATAAGTGGGAGCTAAGCATTGCGTACGTATGGACATAAAAGTGGGAACAAAAGACACTGGGGACTCCAAGAAGGGGAAGGAGGGAGGAAAGGATTGAAAAACTACGTATTGGGTACTATGCCCAGTATTTGAGTGATGGGTTCAATAGAAGCCTAAATCCTAGCATTATGCAATATAACCATGTAACAAACCTGCACATGTAACTCATGAATCTAAAATTATATATACCCAGACGTATATATATATACACGAATACACACACACACACACACACACACACACACACACACACACACACACACACACACACACACACACACATGCTGTTCTGACCAGTAAACAAAGAGCTGAATGAGGATGAGAGCCCAGTGCTCTGCCCATTTCTTCAGCACATCACTCCGCCTTCCGCCTCTCTCCACCTCCTGGGCTGGCCGGGCCTCACCTGCCCGTCCCCTTGAGCTCTTGTACCACTGAGCTGGGCCTTCCCCGACCCGTCCTTCACATCCTCCCAACTCCTGTCCAGGATCTTGCCCTGCCATGGGATGCCAGAACTTGCCCTGAGCAATTTGTATTTCTTAAATTTGTTTTTTGAGTAAGGAAGTAGCTTTACGTTTCTGCTTAGAAAAGAATACATGATTATTGTAAAAAGAAATTCCAGTCATGACAGGAGAGCCTGAGAAAGAAAGAAAACATCCTCTCATCATCTAGCCCCCAGGGATAACCACCAAATTCTGGGAAGCTTCCTTTCATGTGTGCACATTTATCTGCCCAATTTCCCATCAACTGAATATGATTATAATGAACGTCTGTTTGTTTTGCTCACCTGTCCCCCACTGGGCCATCACTGTGTTCCTACGTGATGACGCCACATCTGTGTGTCCCTGTGCCCACACAGGTGTCTGCTCACAGTAGGCCGGCTGCATCCTTGCATTCGTTTTACATGCATGAGAACATGGCCATTGCCTTAGCAGTTTGAAGGAGCTATTTGTATATGACAGATATGTATCCTTTATCTGTCCCTTGTGTCTTGATTTTCTACTTTGTTAACTCATTGTGGAGACCCCTCCAGATCAGCTGGGAGGGAACGAAAGCATTCCTTTCAGAGATGCTGCGTGTCATGGTGAGGACATGGAAGGGCTCACTCACTCCATCCTCTTCTACCTTCAGAGTGTTTTCAGCTTTGTCTCCCCATCACAAACTAAGCTCCTGCCGGTACCCACACACATCAGTGCTTTCATTTCTGCTGAGTGGCTGCTAGCGAAGGCTCAGCCGTGGGGGTGTGGGGGTGTTTTCTTTGAGTAGACAGTGCCTGCGCTACTGTTCCTTGGACAGGTTCACTCGGCGGGTGAACACCTGTTCAGTGCTACTGGCTGTCAGAACAAACGATAAAGTCCCCTCCAGTGCACCTCCAATTGAGATGGAGCAGGGGCCTCCTCTTAGGGCTCTCTAGTCCTTCTGCCCCCCAACAAGCGCGGAAATGAAGGAAAATCCTGAATTCCTTCAAGGGAAATTCCAAGCACCCAGCTAGCCCTGAGAAGTAAATAAGCAACTTGACAAGGAAGAGGGTAACAGCGGCCTAGTACAACAGCCAAGGAAGCTAGTGTCATGGGTGTGTGGTTCCCTCTGGAAACTAACAGAACATCTGAACAGGTGTTTTTCAGAAACCCAGACCCCCACCAAACAGATCCACTGGCACTGGCACAGAGACCTCAGATAAGAGGGAGCTGAGGACTGAACTCCCAGAGCCTGGCTCTTTGTTCTAAATTTCTTCCTGTGGGGCCTGGGGAAGTCCCACCCACAAGCCAGAGCTAACATTCCTTTCTGCTAAACCAAATGTTTAAACAAATCTTCTCTTCCTTAACCAATTACAAAACAAAAGAACTTTGAATCTACCTATGACCTAGAAGCCCCCCCACTCCCCCTGCCCCAACTTAAAGATATGCCACCCTTTTAGACCAAAACCAATGGGTACCCTCCGTGTATTGATTAACGATTTTGCCTGTTAACTTCTGCTTTTCTGAAATTTAGTTCACCTTTCAAAGCCCTTACTTGCAAGCCATCGGGGAGTTCCAGTCTTAAGAGTGAGCTGCCCAATTCTCCGTTTTTGGTCCCTGCAATAAATGCCTTGTGTTCTCCTAGACTCCATCCCAATCTCAGTGTTTGGTTTTGCTGCACTGGGCAAGCAGACCCCAGTCCAGCTCAGTACACAATTGCCCTTGCCAAGACAGCCCCAACCCCAGGATCCTCTGACCGCCCACTCCAAAGTGCACCTGGTACAGCAGGTGCTGTGGGATCTGCTCAGGTGCTGGCCCAAGCTCTGACCTCGGGCTGCCCAGGCCCACCAATTACTATCCCGTGAACACTGCCAGGCTGCAACAATTCATGAGCAGTGCAGGGGGTGTCGGGGGATCTGTCCTTGCTGGTGTTTGGGAGTTACCTCTTCATTTTTCCAACCAGACAGGTCAGAAATGATATCTCATTGTTAACTTTTATTTGCATTTCCCTAACTACAGATGAAATTAGGAGTTTTTCCATGTGCTGGTTGCCTATTTACATTTCTTCTTTTGTGAATTGCCTATTTACATTCTCTGCTCATTTTTCCACTGGAGTACTTGTCTTTTCCTGTCAATGTGAAGGAGTTACTTGGATATCATAAATAGGCCTCTCTTAGCTGTCACTTCTGTTACGGTTACTTCCCCCGATTTCTGTTTTGCCTTTTGCCTTTGTTTATGGTTTATCGTTCAAATCTTAAAACATTACATCATCAAATATACTTAGCTTTCCCCTTAGAACTTCTTGGTTTCCTTTTACTTCTAAAAGTCTTCTGAGTCTCCACATAATTAGTTTTTCTAAATTTGTTTACTCTTTTCATTTTAATTTTTACTTCATCTAACTTTCTTTTTTTCTTTTTCTTCTAAGCAACTCTACATGATGAGATTGATTTTTGTAAATGGCGTGACAGAGCAGTCCAATTTAATTTTCTTCTTATGCAAAGGCAGTGTGACAGCACCATCAAAATAATATTCCTTTTTCACTGAGTTGAAAAACCTCCATTGTGATACATTAAATTCCTCTGTAGGGGAGTCTGTTTCTAGGTCGTCCTCTATACTGCCCCACAATGCTGTCTGTTTTCAGGCACAGCATCTGCTTAACAGTTACCTTACAGATCCAGCAAGGAAAGTGTTCCCTCTGTGTTTTTTCTTTTTCTTTTATTTTTAAGGACAGGGTCTCATTCTCTCGCCCAGTGTAGAGTGCAGTGGAGCGATCATGGCTCACTGCAGCCTCGAACTCCTGGACTCAAGCCATCCTCCTATCTCAGCCTCCTCAGCAGTTGGGATTACAGGCGTGCACCACCATACCTAATTTTTTTTTTTTTTAAGAGACGAGGTCTCACTTGGTCACCCTGCCTCTCTGTGTGGTTTTAATTTTTTTCAAAAAAATTTTTGACTATGCTAGATTTCTTCTTCCATATGAATCTTCCCATTTTAAAAATTGTTTTCTCTCCTTTTTAGTTCCTCTTCACCAACGCCTCACCCCCACCAAGAAAGAGAAAAAATTCTGGCTGAAATTTTATTTGAAAGCGTATTAAGTTTGTATAATAGAATCTGGTAGAATTGACATTTTAATGATATACTGACTGTGTCTGCCCAATATCAAATCACTGTAAGTGGCTGGCTGAGACTCAGCTGCTCACCATGTGGGTCTGTTATCAGTCACTATATGGAAATTGGCCTGTTTTCTACAATTTCATTTAATTTGTCTTTTCCTAGGTTTTTATCCATTTTCTCTAACTTTTCAAATGTGTTGCCATATTACTGTCATTTAAGAAATATATAATCTAATTTTGCTTCCTTTTTTTACGAGACGGGGTTTCACTACGTTGCTCAGGCTGGAGTGCTGTGGCTACTCACGTGTAATCACAGACAGTTCAGCCTCAAATGAGCCTCCTGCCTCAGCCCTCCAGGCAGCTGGGACTACAGTTGTGTACCACCGTGGTGCCTGGCTGTAATTCCTCTTTTTATGACTCCTTTTTTCTTCTGAACCTTACATGCTTTCTCTCTCTCTCTCTCTCTCTCTCTCTCTCTCTCCATCGGCCTCAAGAGGAGTTATTATTATTTTTTGGACCTTTCAAAGAAGCAGATCTTGGATTTACTATCCTCTAGCTTTCATTTGCTTGGGTCTTTATGGTTTGCGAAGTTTCTGTTTTCAGAAAAAGAAAGAGACTCAGGAACATTCTGTGGCTTGCTCAAGGTCCCACCACCTGCTAACAAGTGACTGAGCTGGAATTTAAGCCAGGCCCCTGACTCCAAGCTGCTCCCAGAGGTCTCTGAGCCAAGCATTTGAAGGCACCCACCAGTAGTGCCTGGGATCTCCTGGGATTTCCCAGCAATGTCGTCTTCTTTTAGGTCACCTGTCCCTTTACCTGCTCCAGTTTCTTAGGCACAGGGCTTCTCTCTGGTAACAGACAGGAAACTCCTCTGAGGGTACATGCCCCCGGAGACTGTGGGGACCCTGGAATCTAGAGTCAGACGACCTGACTTGAATCCTAGCTTTGTGACTAGCTGTAGGCACCTGTGCCTCAGTTTCCTTATCTGGGTAAAATGATCAACATAATAGAGCCCACTGCCTAAGAGGGTTGCGGTGATGATTAGACAGATAACGATAGGTTATCTAAAACCCCAGTGGTCAAATGTGCTGCAGAATCCAGAAGTTTTAGGATTTTTGCAGTGGGTATACTTCATTATGTGCGGTGCCCCCGCCACCCCAGGTCTAGGACAACATAATCTTTTACAGTCAAACAGCAGCATTTCTGCAGTGATCTGCAGGCATAGCACACCGAATGGGAATAAGCCTCTAAATAACCTCACCTATTGCTTCAAAGAAGGTTTGTTTACGGGCAAGGAATTTGCTGCACATTTTTGAAATATGCAGCAATTTTCAGATTTTTGAGATTTAGAATGGAGGGCGGGGACTGTGGACTGTGCAGGTTAACCCGTGGGATAGTCTTGGCATGTGGCTGCTGCCTGACCTAGCCAGCTGCTATTGTGTCCACAGCTCCCAGGGTCCGTTTCATGGACATTATTTGCTGCATGCTCATCTGCCAGTCTCCCACGGGGCCCCTTGCGCAGTTCCTCCCTACACCCAGGGACCTACACGCAGTCCAGTCCTGGCACTGGCCCCTGCTGTCTGCATACCAGCTCCCAGCCTGGCAGTAGGCTGGTGCCAGGAACAGGGGGAGACAAAGCCCTGTGCCCGCCTGCCTCTCCTCCAGGGTCCCCCTCTTCCTCCTCCCTTGTCTTAGGTGGATGTAAGGACCCACATCACCATCAAAGGTGGCATCCCCAGACTGGCCTGGTTCCTGACCCAGAGCCCGTGGTGCCCCTCAGTGGCCTTGGTCTCCAGCTCACCACAGCTTCACCTGCCTGGCCCCTGGCAGCACCTTGATTGGGGGCCCCTGGTCAGGGTGCTGGGGTAGAGAGTACAGAATACCATCCCAGGACAGGTCCTTCACAGTGTGCCTCAACTGGCCAGGGGTTTCTTGAGTGTGCCTGGGGGGAGTAGAGCCCTCTCCGCCCCTGTGGATGGCCCACCTCAGGGCCAGCAGGAGCCCTAGTGTCTTTCAAGGCATAGCTTCCTCAACTGGAGTGTGAATGGAGCCACCCAGGAGCCCTGGATCGCTGAGCACTGAGCTGCCCAGAAAGGTGTGTACCCCAGCAGCCTACCTGGATGGCAATGGGGACGATCTTATTGGCCAGGTTCTTATACAGCAAGCAGATGGGCGCGGCCAGGAACTGGAGTGTGCAGGGGTCTGTTTTGTTGGCATCGATGCCATCCAACAGCTCAAAGTCCACTACGAAAATGTTCCCTTGCTGCAGGAGGCAGAGAGATGTGTCCAAATCAGCCTCAGCAGATAGACCAAGAATCAGGCCTGAGGAAAAGAGTGTTGACCCCTAGGGCCCCCTCTCCCTTCCCTGCAACTCAGCAGAGTTCAGAATGTGAACTTCTCTCCTCTGACTCAAAGGCTGATTGAGTCACATGGAGCGTGTTCACAGGTTGTGGCAGTTCGGGCAAGGTGAAGGAATAGCAGCAGCTTATTCTGCATTTGTGGTGTCTAAAACCTGCTTGACTCACATGAAAGATGAGAGACCACCCTGAGTGTCAGTATAATAAGAAGAAAGGAAAGGTTAGGTGACATTGATGTGACCATTAAATGCTGCTGAAAGACTCTCCACAATGGTCAAAGCTGGGCAACTCAACCCCAGTCAGAACCAGGGCAAGGGTTCCCCTCGGGAGGAAGAGCCGGGAAGCGGGGCAGGGCGGGGCTGTCTGCCTGATGGGGCAGGAGACGGGGGAAGGGGGAGGGGATTCTGCAGGAGCCGGAGAATCTACAGGGGTTGAGGGGGCTCTCCAGGACGTAGGAGAGGTCTGCGGGGGCGGGAATGGGAATGTGGCGGGAGAGGGGCTGCAGGAGCAGAGGGGGACGGATCTGCAGTGGCCGGGTGGGGGGTGGGGGTGCTCTGCAGGGTGGGCGTGTTGTGCTCTGATCTGAAATTGGGGACACGGCGGGTCATTGGTGTAAATTCGTCGGCCTTGCTGACCCTCGGATCTGTGCCCTTTTCTGTAGGAGTTAACACACCTCAACACACAAAGAGCGTGCTGGTGAAGTGGGAGGCGCAGAAGGGCCCCTAGGAACGCAGGACGCGGGGTGGGCCTGCTGGGGCGCGCACGCAGCGCTTAAGCCCGGGGCAGGGCCGCTCCTTCTGAAGCCTTTTCTGTTTCCTGAGTGATGAAGGAAAGGGTGACGGTTCTGGCTGCAGAGGGGTCGGGGTCTGTGCTGCCTGGACACATCCCAGAGCGCCCGCACGCAGGAATCCCGGGCTGCCCCGTGGGGACAGAAGCTGCCCATCCAGGACGGCAGGAGCTCGGAGCCTGGCCACCGCCCTCCTCCTTTGTGTCGTGTGACACCAGGGATGAGCTCTGAGCATCTGTCGCAATAAGCGTGGGAGAGGGAGTGGGGGCGGGGACTTTCCCCGCGAAAGCGCTCAGGGCACCTTGTCTGGGGGTGGGCGGGTGGAGACCCTCGGGCTCGTAGGGCACAGTGCTGGCCTACCTTCTAGGACGACGGCTGGACAGCTGGACTTTGAGAGCTGAAGTGGTCATCAGACTCTACCCAGAAGGAATGACTGCTAATCCAATCCTGAGACCACCCAGGCTGGTGAAGGTGATGCTGGCAACAGGATTTGGGATTTGGGGGCGCTGCCTGCAACATTTCTCTGTTATTCCAAGGAAAACGAGGAGTCCGCCTGTCTCTCAGTTCTGACTTTTTGGGATTCTGCTGCTGAAACACTGGTGCTCTTGTGGGTCTAGAGTCCCTGTCCCCTTTGGGTCAGCGTATTCCATTCTCCTGGCCACAGGCACTGGCTCACAGAATCGGTGAGGCCAGAGGATGGCCTAAGACATCTGCTGGGAGTGTTGGGAAACAGGGTCTTTCTTGCTGGGAGTGAGTGGTGTTTGCTAAGCTGGTGGAAGGTAAATCTGAAGCCGCTGGTGATCATTCTTGACTTCCATGTAAGAAAACCCTTTGAAGGAAACAACTGCCAGAGGCAGAGAATTGAGACATGGAGAGAGAGACAGTGCCAGGTGACTCAGAGTCCTGGTCCCAAACGAGTTAGCATTGCTTTTTACTGTTGACTGAGCCAATACAGTTCTTGCATTAAACCAGATTGAGTTGATTTTGTGATTTGAAACTAAAGAATCCTAATATAAAGTCTAAGAACTCAAACAAATTTGAGCTGGAACAATGAATCGTACCAACAACAGGGATACAATTTCTCTATTCATGTTCCAAAAAATAACTGCACATTTTAAAAAACAACAATGTAGGTGTTTTTAGTAGGCCACAAGCTTGCTGTGGATCACTAAGATGCTGCCAGATGGGCAGCGTGAATGACTGTGGGGATTAAGAGTCATGCTGGTGTGTAGGAAGTGGGGCAGTGTGTGTGTAAGAGTCCAGTCAGTGAGGGGTGGCTCAGTTCAAAGGAAAGGTGACCCATAACCCATGTGCCCTGGAGGTGGCCGAGACTCCCAATGAGAGGCTGATGTCCTGCCCAGGCGCTGAGGACGGCCACTCCTTGGCTGCTGGGTGCAAAGACAGCTGCTCAGAGCCTTCCAATTCCAGGATTCTGTATGGCTTAAGGTTCTATGATCTCTGACTTGAAATTTGAAACCTATAACCACTGAATCAATGTTACTATGTCTGGCAGTTCTGTCCACTGAGGAACACAGATGTTCTCTCTGTGTGTGTGGGATTGTTATTGTCAGCTGTTCACATGACCAGGAAGTGTTCTGGGCCTGGTGGGGTGCAGGAGGAGGAGGCTAGGAAGCACTGCCTGCCCTGGAGCAGGAGACTTACGCAGGGACTTCAGCTCGGTGGGTGCCTTGTAGATTTAGGTGGGCCAGGTACTGGGACTGGAGGTTTATCCCTAGAGGGCACCAACCATCTCTCTCCAACTAGAGCCCCAGGGTGAGCTGAGCTCAAAAGACAAGGGGACTGGAAGCAGCAGAGGCTACCTGGTCACCTGGGGCAGCAGCAGGCCTGGGTCGCAGGAGGCCCCGTCATGCTGGCTCCATGGGGAAGAGGCAGACTGATGAGCAAGCGCCTGTTGCTGAGCCCCAGCAGAGCCAGGCGGAGTTGGTTTGAACTTCTGTCTCAAGACTAGGCCAGCCTTGCAGGCGGAGGGGGCCGAGTCTGCAGGTGACGGTGGGGAGGAGGGTGCGACAGGAGCAAGGGTAGCAGCATTTCTAACGAGAAAGTCAAGCATTCTGTTGGGTTTCTCCTTGTGCCCCTTTCTTTATTCTCACACAGATCTGCTTCTTTCTCCAGTGTTCTCTCCTGTGCAAGCTGGGTCACAACTGATTACTATGTGTATAAAGCACCTGTCACAATGCCTGTCCCACCACAGGCCCCCTAATTAAGGGCAGCTCCTGTAATTATTGATGCTGATAGTGGAAATATTGACATATGTTCCCAGACTCGAGCATCATGGAGAAACATCCCCCACCATTCCTCCCCTGACGTTGCACAAGACTGTCTGCGTAATGCCCGGGACCCTAGCTGACAATGCTGCCAGGAAAAGGAAGGCGCTGCTCCAGCCCAGGTGGGCCTGCAGTTAGCGTCTTAGGGGCCTATGAGCGCTGGCTAGGAGGGAGTGGCTTCCACCTGACAGAGTGTGGCCTTGGACACTTCCCCAGCCCATCAACCCCTACCTGGACCTCCTGCTCCAAGCTGAGCTGCCGCTCCAGGCTGCACTCCACCATCTCCGTGGTCACGGGGAGCTTCTTGGGCAGCTCTGTGCAGCGCCGGATCAACACAGGGTTGCAGCCATTCAGGAACTGGTAGCCAAACATCAGGTCTTCCTGCCAGTGATTCATGACCCGCTCTACCAGGAGAGAAGCGAGGCCCATCCTGAGCTCTGAGCAGAGGGCAGTCAGGCCCGTGGTTTTCTTGTCCCCTCCTGAGAGCAGAGTCCCTGCTTGGTCTCCTCCCCTGAGTGCTCCCTGGATAGGCACAGCTCCACCTGCTGTGCCCAACTGCTGCCCCCTGCCTGCCACTGGGTCAGGCTGTGGCACCACCTCATCATACCTGAGCTGGCCCTTAGTGGCTCAGAAGCCTCCCGGGGCACCAGTCTCTCATGAACTCAGATCCTGCAGCCCAGCATGGAGAGTCCAGGATGGAAGGAGGAAGGGAGTGGAGGGGAGTCTCTAGGAGGAGTTTGCCAAGGTTGGTTCCTCACGTCCTGATTTCAGCACCTCTTCTCATCCAGCGGTTCCTGCCTCCTTAACGTCCTTCCCATATCATGACTGGGCTTTATAAAGCTAGTGCTCTCACCAAATACATCCTAGTCTAAAGGAACCCAAAGTTGCTTTCACGTAAATACCTAAAATACAAGCCAAGTTTTGCTTTTGCTCAGTTCAGAAGCACAAATGGTTGATCTGTGCCAAGAAAAAGTTATTATCTTTGAGACTTTTGAGGGTGAAATGAGGTCAAGGGTGCTCGTGCTTGAATATCTGAGGAGGAGAAGCCTCTGGGCACAAGGGTGACCACAGTGATGCAAAAGGTGTGGAGTATAGGGGCTGCTGGCCAGGGTCACGTGGTAGCAGGAGGCCTCTGTGCTGTAGCAGACGGGAAAGCCCTTGCCAATTTCCCAGCAAGTCTCAGATGGGAAAGCAGCATTCCCTCTCCCCAGCATGACTAGAGCCCCCAGAGGCACACTCACCTGAAATAGTATTGCTGATCTTGACAAAGATTTTCTCAAAGTCAGCAAAATCATTCCAGGAAGACTGGAACATGTGCATGAAGCGGTTGATGAACAGGTTCTCCATCCTGTAGACCAAGAAAGAAGTCACCTCACACACACCAGCCATGCCTCCTTCTGCAGAGCCCCTTCCCACTGAGCTCTCAGAGGTCCTCAAAACCCCCCAGGGAGCTCTGAGGAGGCAGGTGATTGGACTTTTGGAACCAGGACAGAAACTGGCACCTATACTGGATGCTGTTCCGACTGCACCTCACCTGTGGAAGACAGGCTAGTCAGTACCCTCCAGAATAGCCTATAGTGCCTTGAATTCCAACCACACGTGTTCATTCACTCATTCATTCATTCATTTCCTCATCAGGCACTTGTTTCCCCCCTACTCGGTGGGCCGGGCCATGAGCAGGCTTCCAGGAACAGAGAGCCAGTTGCTCTACCATGTTGCCTGGATTTTGGGGAGATAAACAGTTCAACTGACTTGAAAACTCATTTATTTTCTGCTTGGCTCTGTGCTTGGTGCTGAGGAAGACAGAAGTTTTGATGCTCACTGCACAGGACAAGAAAATAGAAACCCAAGGTTAGAGCTTGCTAAATTCAGAATGCAGGCTACAGGTACTAAGGAGTGAGATGTGAGTGTATGAGCAATCCCCAGGGCTTCCTGGATGAGGGAGGGTGTGGGATGGGTCTTGAAAAGGTGGAAAAGAGGGGAAAGTCTTCCCAGGCTTCCTCCATAACCCCACAGGGTGCAGGACAGGGGCGTGGGAATGATGCCCAGTGGTCAACGGGACATACCTTGCCTCAGTTTCCCTCTCTGGCACACACATGACTTAGGTTAAGTCGTTATCCTGTCTCTTCCCCACCGTCAGTGCTCAATCTCTGTCCACTCTTCAGCCTGACTCTGGCTGCCTCTCAGAGCTCAGGTTTTCGCCTTGGGCCTCTGTACATCTGTTTGCCTCGACCTGGAATGCTCTGTGCCCCTTTTTTCTCTGCTGTGGAGTGAATTGTGTCCCCCAAATCCACATGCTGAAGCCCTGATCACCAGTGTGATGGCATTTGGAGGTAAGGCCTTTGGAAAGCAATTAGGGTTAGATAAGGTCACAAGGCTGGGGCGCCTATAATGGGATTAGTGCCCTCGTAAGAAGAGGAAGGCACCAGAGGGCTTATTCATGCCGCATCCCCGTCTCTCCTCTGCCACCTGACCATGCTGTGGGAACACAGAGAGACATCAGCAAGCTGGGAAGAGGGCCCTCACCAGGAAGTGGATTGGCTGGCACCCTGATTTTGGATTTCTAGCCTCCAGACCTGTGAGAGACAAATGTCTGCTGTTTAAGCCATCTGGTCTGTGGTATTTTGATGTGGCTGTCCCAATAGACTACGCCATTCTCCTACTGCACACATGGGATGAGTGTGTCTGGAGGGCTCACTTGCGTGATTCTGTCTCTGTTCATTTCCTCTGTAGCTCTTACTGCAGCTTAAGTGCAACCTCGTGTGTGTGAATCTGTGCCTGCTGCCCTAAGCATGCCGAGGGCATGGTCATGCCTGTGCTTTACTCAGCATCGAGCCCAGGCCTCCTAGCGTCCAGAGGGGCTCATGCAGCATCGCCTTGTGGACTGGGAGGTGACCTCACCTGTGCAGGTGACTGTACCCGGGGAACTCCCCCAGTGACTCCCTGCTTCCTGCGCACCCCGAGGAGGCAGTCCTAGGTGGCCAGGGCCCAGTGCTCTGCCTGGACCCACTTCTCAGGTGGAGCGTGGCTGGGATTGAGCTGTAGACACACCGCACCTTGTCATGGGGAAAGCTGGGGAGTCAAGGACCTCCATACACTCTCCTGATCCAGCAGAATCAGAGGATGGAGTCTGGGGAAAGCCTGGCTGATGGGACACAGGGCTTGGTGACATCCCAGCTCTGTTGTCCCAGAGGAGTCACCCTGCAAACGTGCATGAAGGCAGCAAACTGGAGCAACCACAGGGGGAAGTCCTAGGATAAGCAAGAGACACTGGGGGGCTCTGCTGCCTGCCCTGCCATGCCTAGGGGAGCATCCAGGCCGGACAGCAGCCCCCTTCCATCCTTCCTCAGCTTAGCAAATGCTTGTCTCCTTTGTCCTGGCCACCCTGGGTCTCCTGGGAGGCCATGATGCTCAGGAGAGGGTCCTGGGGCCACGGGGCTGGAGGCCTTTGTGAGCATTGTCTTTTTCTCCTCGCGTGTCAGGAACAAACCAGCAGCCTGCAGGTGACCGGGAGGAGGTACTGCTGGAAGTATCCATGGCACAGCCTGGGCAGTGTGGGCAGCTTCATGATGGGCTCATACAGTAGGTGCTCAGTGCTGCAGCACCCTGGAGCTATCGAATAATGCCAGCATCACCTTCCAGTCCTTCTGGTGCCTTCTTCACCTGGATCCAGCCCCTTGTGGGGAAGGAGGGGCTTTTACACAGGTGCCTGTTGCAGCCTTCCAGGGAGGCTGCTGCGACATCACCAGGGTTACGACCAGCAGCCGGGCACTGGAATACCCAGAGAAGCTTCTTTCAGCCTTGCTGCCTCCTTCCTCCCCCAGGACCCCCCGTCAGCTGAGTGCTCTGGGCTAGAAGCCCTTGTCAAGAGAGGAGTAAACCTCACTGTGGCATCCAAACCTGTGAGAGACAAATGTCTGCTGTTTAAATGTCAGTCTGGGTGGGGAAAAGAACTTATTTCTGGGAGACGAGAGGCCTTGTTAGGCCCCGAGAGCCCTGTAGGGCCTGAAGATGGCCTAGCACCAGATGGTGCCTCAGAAAGAGGTCCGGTGTTGGGGCGCTTGAGGTCCTGGGTAATTGCTCACCCCTACTTTGGAGGAAGCAGGAGTGAGTCACCATCTCCCCAGCGGGGTCTTTTTGACCTCAAAACAGGTTTGCTCTGAAAACATCGTTGGTGTGGCAGTTCTCAGAGGAAGCCGCAGATCCAGGAAGAAGTGGAGTTGGGAGGAACACATTTGCATGTCATCTAGAGGCAAAATATCTCTGTATCCTTATAGATAACTGGAATATTCAGGGCTTTGATGACCCGTTTTTGTACAAAGAAGGAACCTGCAGGCCAGAGAGGGAACCAGGCTTTTTCAAGGCCACACAGGCAGGTAACAGCCACCGTGGTCACCTGGCCTAGGGGTGGTGACCCTGCTTTCTCCTGAGCCTTCAGCTCAGTTGTGGCCCTGGCTGGGCACCAGCTGTTGGCTGTGTGTCAGGTGGGGTGGGAGCCCTGCTTCCTTGGCCTCCCTGCTCTTTATTTCTGCTAACAGCTTTTCCATTTTCCATGCCACAGTTGTGCTGTGCAGGGCGGGGGTAAAGCCTGCTGAGGAGGGCTGGCTTCCTTCCAGGCATAGCAGGTGGCTAGGAGGAACTGGGTGCCAGAGTTACGAAGAAGCGGTGCGGAAACCAAGTTGTCCCAAGCCAGAGGTTCAACGGGGAAGGCCTCCTAGTTGACCTCAATCACGAGTTTCAGTTTCCTGCCAGTGGGCACTGAGTTTAACCCACCCTAAGGGGTGGGTGTAGCCATCCAGATTTTAACAAGGGCCCCAGGGGATTCTGACACAAGCTATACTTTGAGAACCACTGCTGAAGAATTTGCAATGTTTTCCAAATTAACCTGACTACAGAACAAATCGTTTTCTTTGAGGGAAACATGACTTCGTGCTTCGTATTAACTCTTGGTCTTATTTTATGATGCATTTTTAGCAACAGCAACAACACAACGCTACCTTAGCAAATAAAATTGAAATTTTCTAGCCTTGTCTAACTTTTAGATGGGATTTCCCCCCTTACATTTTCCAAATAAATTTATTTTACAATGGGACACATCTCTGATTTCACAATAAAATTTAATGAAAATCAATATGTTTTATAGGCATCGGTTAATAGGAGGGGATTATTTTTTAAATTTCCAAGGATTTCAGAGGCTTTTGGGTAGCATTTAGGGAGTTAAGAGGGAGAATCCTACTTGTGTCACAGGAAAAGTGGTTCCTATGAGTGCTTTGGTGACATGGGGTCAAATGGTTTCTGAGTTGGGGTGACCATAAGACGGAATGGAGTCTTTTTCCCATATATAAACCCACGCTTTGGTTTCCACTGCCAGGCCAGCAGGCTCCCTCCTCCTCCCGTCTCTACTTCCTTCACCATCACTTCTCCCCACCCTAGCCTGGCCCCCACCCTTTCTCGTGCTGGCGCCACCCTCCCCTCCTCCACACGCACTCTGCCCATCCACTGCAATCCAGGCCCTTCTCTCCTGGCCTGGCCCCTCTGCCGCCCTCCTTGCCTGCGGGACTGTCGCTCCTTCCCTGCACCCCTGGTGCTTTTATTTTTTTATTTTATTTTATTATTATTATTTTTTTAGACAGAGTCTTGCTCTATCTCCAGGCTGGAGTGCAGTGGCAGGATCCTGGCTCACTGGCTCACTACAACTTCCGTTTTCGGGTTTCAAGCAATTCTCCTGCCTCAGCCTCCCGAGTAGTTGGGATTACAGGCACGCACCACCACGCCCGGCTAGTTTTTTTGTATTTTTAGTAGGGACGGGGTTTCACCATGTTGGTCAGGATGGTCTCGAACTCTTGACCTCGTGATCCGCCCGCCTCGGCCTCCCAAAGTGCTGGGTTTACAGGCATGAGCCACCGCGCCCGGCCTGTTTTTGTCTTTTGAGACAGAGTCTCACTCTGTCGCCCAGGCAGGAGTCCCCACTGGCGCAGATCACTGCAGCTTCCACCTCCTGGGCTCAAGCGATCCTCCGGCTTGGGCCTCCCCGAACGCTGGGATTATGGGCGTGAGCCTCTGCACCCACTCCCTGCCCCTCATCCCCCTTCAGGAGGCTGCCATTCCTGTAGCTGGGTCGCCTGGAGCAGGGGGCAGGTGTCTGGCCTGCGGGGCTGACGAAGGGCGAGTGGGAGTGGCTGCGCTCACAGGCACGCCCTGGTCTCTGGCCGGCCCCGGGCCCCCTTTTCCCGTCCCTTGCCGGGAGTTCCTCAACAGCTTCTCGGCTCGGCCAGGATGCGCAGCCTCTCAACCCCAACGCCCACCCCTGAACTCAGCTTCGCCCCAGCCTCCTCGGTGCACAGCGTCTCTTGTAAATGACCCCCGGGCCCGGTGCCCCGCGTTCTCTCTGGGCCTCTCGCTGGTGGCTTGCTCTCCGCCCGGCCTCCCCGCCTCTGATCGCAAAGGCGGCGCGGCAGCCTCCGTGCAGCTTGACTGTCACTCCTCCCCATTTGCCTCTGGACGTGGGAAAGTCGGGCTTATGGCGCCTCTACGTCCACCGCGGCGGCACCGACGGGCGTTTCCCTTGCCGCCTTCCCGGAAAGACGCCCCTGTGGTTCTGGGGAGAGGGCGGCTCCACCCGCGACCGTTCCTTGAGCTGCTCCCGCGAGGTCTCCTGGGGGGAATCCCAGGGCGCGTGAGCCCCCACCCCTGGCCCTCACCTCTCCCAGGGCCAGCCGCCTTTCTGCACTGTCCCGCCCCACGGGGAAGGAAACTCTCTTTCTCAATTTCCTTTAAGGAGGACATTCGCTTATCAGCCCGGCCACCCGCTGCAATCACCTTCCAGGCTGCAAACGGAGTGGATGGTGAACACATCAGCTGCTCCTCCCTCCACACCACCAGGAAATTTCACAAACCATTTGGCTCTCGGGCGGCATGGCCTCGCCACACCTGTGCCCACAGTGCTCTCTCTGCTGCAGCCCCCTGTGCCATACTCCAGGCCCCAGTAAGACCTAATCAGATGCTGCCCCAACCCGCTCCAAAGCCTCCCGGGGCCTCATCAGAGAGGACACCCAGGTGGAGCAAAGGTCCCCCTGCCCAGCCCCCAAGCACAGGGGTCTTTCCAAGAGTGCAGCCCTAGGCCGGTGTGTGATGGTGGAGACACTGGTCCCAGAGAGCCTGACCCCCTCACCAAGAATGGGGACGACTAAGGGCTCTCTTTAGGGAGAAACTTCTCTGAGGGGCTGATGTGAGCGGTCCCATTTTAATCTCATAACAACCCTGGGGAGGAGCTAGGGTCTCATTGTTGGTCTGAGGTCACCAATGGTCAGGGAACTCAGATGACTTCCCTAGGGTCCCCCCCACCGGCCCAGGGCCCTCTCCCGGGAACCCCTCATCCTCAGGCAGGCTCCTCTGAGCTGCTTCCCTGTGGTCCAGCCCCTTGGCTCAGCTCCTCAAATGCAGGGGCACCTCTTCTCTCCTCCTCAGAACTCAAGGGTCTCCATCCACTGTGCCGGCACAGAGCGGCACTCAGACGGGGCGCTAAGCTGACTGTCTGGCCTGCTGCTCCAGGAGGGACAGAAGGGCCCCTCTCAGGATTCCTTTGCTCTGCTCCTGCCACTAGGCCATCACCCAAGGGGCGGACAGGATGATGAGGAGAAACATGGGGCGGCTGCACTGTTGGGGCTGAGGCAGGGGCAGGGTGGGCAACACTGGGGAGCACAGTGGAGGGGACCTCACTGAGGCCCAGGGCTTCTAGAAACTTCTGCAAGAAAGGGCCCCTCACCCATGTCTTGGCCAAGAAGTGGGAAGGGCATGTGTGGCAAAGGAAACAGCCAGGGCAGAGACAAGAGAAGCCCTGCAAGCCCTGCTGGACCCCAGGGTGGGGTGTCCTATGCACGTGGGACCCGAGAGATGGCAGGGGTGGGCGTGTCCATATGCAGTGTCTCCATTTCTGGGCAGAGACACCTGGGCCCTCACCTGTAATTGAGCCAACCAAGAAATTATATTTGCTTTTTAGAGAGAGCCTCCAACAAATTATGTATGCACTTGAGAATAAGACCTCGCAGTGCCTTGAAAGATGGAGCTCAGGGAGACAGCGGGAAAGATGCTCCTGCCCTCACCCAGGAGAGATGGTGGAGCTGGGAGACGAGGACGCGCTCCCTGGGACCCAGCAGATGGACTTGACTCAGCAAATAGATGCAACCATGTGTGGGGAGTGGGGAGGCCCAGGGAGGCATCCAAGTCAGTGCTCTTAATCCTGGCTATACATCGGAATCTCCCAGGACCCCTAAAATATAACTGTGCTTGGACTGCAGAGCCCTTGGTTCCACGGTCTGTGTGGGGTGGGCAGCATGGAGTCTGTAACACTAAACACACAGGATCGAGAACCATGTATTTAGGCTGCTATTAGCTATGATGGGGATACACAAGATAGGGGTGCACAGTTACCTTCTATATACCACAGGATAGGTGTTCATTAAACCCTGTTAAAATGGAAGTGTGACCCAGCTGGTCACACTTTGATTTTAATAGGATTTAATGAGCACCTATCCTGTGATAGCTGCTAAGATAACAGAGGCTCCTGAGATACAGAGATGACAACGATCTTCAGAAATACTGAGCAGACATAAGAAAAGGACAGTCTGGCCTTCACCATTAATTCCTCCATCCATCCATCCATCTCTCTATCTACACTTCCATCCATCTACCATCCATTCACCACCCTCCATCAATCCATCCATTCATACATCAGTTTCTCCATCTAACCTTCTATCCATCCACCATTCATCTCTTCTTCCCTCCTTCCTCCTTCCCTTCACCCATTCATTGATCATCCATCCATCCCTCAACCCATTCATCTGCCTATCCATCTGTTTGTCCATCGATCCTGTATTCCTCCATCCCCTCCTCCACCATTACTAAGCCCAGGTGGCACCACTCTCCATCTCACTACCCCACCATCCTTATCATTCTCACCAAACTGCCTCTTTCAGAAAACTGACTGGGTTCTCAGCCTTGTCTACCTGCTGGGTGTGCAGACCTGAGGCCAGGGTCCCACCCTCGTAGAATATCATCTGTGGGTGTAGAGTTGGCCCAGCACTGGGAGGTGTTACCGCTCCTCAGAGGAGCATTACTGCTCTGAGCAAGACAAAAGAAAGGGAGAGTCTGGCTTTCACTCCACCATTAATTCCTCCATTCAGCCATCCAACCATCCATTCACTATCCATCCTTTTACACAGGCTGTAAAATGAAAAGAAAATCTTAGGACCCCAATTCACTCTGAGAAAAATTAAGCTGAAAGCTGAGTCATGCAAAAAACTAAGACAGCTACAGATAAAAGGTTAAAAACCCACAGGTAGCTCTTGGGTTCACCTTATCAAGTGCTGATGTACTGAGTGCAAGAGGAACACATAATTGACTATTCCCCTACCTGCTCCGTTTCTATTGCAGCATGTGGATTCAGTAATGTGACCATGCCCTCCCTCTCTTCCCTCCAGTCTGTTTTTCCCCTTTAAATATTGATGCCCTTAAAGGCATCTTTGGGAAAAGGCACAGACCACTGGTTATTCCTGTGGATATGTGTTCCTTTTCTTCCATATATGTCTTTAACCTTAGCAAAATAAACCTCTAAATTGACTGAGACCTGTCTCAGATACTTTTTGGGTTACATAAGTTTCAGAACCGTGGATTTAGGGTTTGTCAAGCTGACATGATTTTTAAAATTCCCTGCAGGGTCAATGTGCAGATTTAAAGCCCCCTCCATTAGCCCTGGGCTAGGGTCAGAGGATCCATATGTTTAACAAGCAGCCCACAGTCTCCTGATAGCCTGGGCAAGCTTTAAGAAGCCCTGTAGACATTCAGATTAAACAAAGGTGCACAGAACCCATATCTATCATTTATTAGCTGGGAGCCTTGGGCAAGGAAGGTACTCAAACTCCATATTCCTCAGTTCCTTAAGTGCAAAATGGGGACAATGACTGTGCCTCCCTCGTGGGGTATTGATGGAGGAACAGGGGACGTATGTCATGGGATCAGCACTGGCATTTTGGCCATCCTTACCATAGCACCTGCCATCTTTGTGACAGCCTGGACACAAAGCCTTCACACCCTTGAAGTGGCCATAGAGGGGATGAGATATGGATGGGGAAGAGGCATTCCAACTGAAGACCCCTGCTTTGGGCCAAAAACACATCTATGTCTTGTGTCTGGAGTCCTCTAGGTTGTGACTTTTTTTTAGATACTGGTTGTCCTGCAGTGTGCATTGAAAATCCACTCCTATGGCCGACATATCATCAAAGTGTTTTGCTCGGCTAGGCTGTTCCCCCAAGGACCCCATGAAGAAAGAAGTGAGAATCCCCTCCCAGCACCAGCCACTGGAGGGCTTGCCCAAGATCCCTCAGTTCTCATACACTTACGCTTTGGAGTAATTCAGAACAAAGTCCACTCCTTTCTCACTATCAAACTGGATATCACGGGGTAAATCCTTGTGGCATTTGGCATCGATGCTCAAGGGGAAGCCAGGGTTCCACTCCATCCATCTGAGCATGAGAAAGGAGAAGAAATTAGGTTAAATGCTGGCCTTTGGTCTGCTTCCTCGGCTGAGGGCTGCCTACACTGTCTGACGATATTACACGAGGAGGTTGATGTACCCACAAAAAAGTCAACACATCACAGGCTGACCCTATGTCCAGTAAGGTTCTAGGACTTCTTCCAAAGTCCAGCAGCACCAACTTTGCTGTGCCCTGAGCATCAGAGTGGGAACCCTGGCACTGGGCTTACAGTGGTACAGGTGGGCACCAGTGCGTATAAAGCTCTGAAGGTAGCCTTAGGAGACCTCACTTACTAGAGGTGACACTGAACAGCAGAAGCCTGCCTTGCCAGTCACTGGAGGTAGAAGGAGCTAAGGCTGCCCAGCCACGCCCAACCTGGACATCCACCATTCTACCAACTTGGTCAGTGTGTGCCCTGGACTGCGTGCAAGTCCTGAGTGTGGCATTTCAGGAAATGGGACAGTTCTTATGTCTTCACAATAGGGCCACAAAGCAGCAGGGGGCCTGGCAGAGGGCTCCAGGCACAGATGGCTAAAAGGCTTCCCTCTCTCACCTGCTGGCCAATAGCAGGTTCAGAGATTGTTAAAATCAAAACAACTTCCCCTAAAACAAGCCATGCACTGCATCCAGTAAACATGCTCAAATCTGGCATCCTTGAAACTTATCCCGTGGCATTGGGCATTTGGGTTTTTGAAAAATGTTTATTTTGCTTTTCCTTTTGTTTACTTATTGACTAAACTAACTGAAAATGTCAGAGGTGTTTGAACCAGAGCGACTCCACCTTGAATGGGGGCTGGGTAAAATAAGGCTGAGACCTACTGGGCTGCATTCCCTGGAAGTTAGGCATTCTAAGTCACAGGATGAGACAGGATGTTGATGCAAGATACAAGTCACAAAGACCTTGCTGATAAAACGGGTTGTGGTAAAGAAGCTGGCCAAAACCCAACAAAACTGAGATGGTGACAAAAGTGACCTCTGGTCATCCTCACTACTCATTATATGCTAATTGTAACATATTAGCATGCTAAAAGACACTCCCACCGGTCTCATGACGGTTTACAAATGCCATGGCAATGTCAGGAAGTTACCCTACATGGTCTAAAAAAAGTGAGGAACTCTCAATTCCTGGAATTGCCCACCCCTTTTCTGGAAAACTCATGACTAATCCACCCATTGTTTGCACATGATCAGGAAGTAACTGTAAGTATGCTCAGTCGAGCAGTCCATGTTGCCGCTCTGCCTATGGAGTGGCCGTTCTTTATTGCTTTACTTTCTTAATAAACTTGCTTTCACCTTATGGACTCGCCCTGAATTTGTTCCTGCGGAGGTCCAAGAACCCTCTCTTGGAGTCTGGATCATGACCCTTTTCCGGTAACAAAAACAAAATGAAATCCTGTTAGTTTCTTTGGGGAAGGGGAATGATTTTGTGCTTGTTTAAAAAAATCTACATTTTAGGATTTTAGCTTTTTCATTTGTATTCCTAATTCTCCTTCCTTTTAAAACTTTCTTGTGTGGGGAAGGTAAATTGTTGAGATTTTAGGTCATAAAAAAGTTTTGCGTTCATTTAATTCGATCTTGTGTTTTGACTTTCCCCAAATCCCAACTGTCACAGTGTACTGTTGGCCCAGTAGCCACTCCTTAGGATAAAAAAAAGGTGAACAGGGATCAGATATGATCCTTCTGACAACAAATGCATTTTGTCAAATGTTTTCAGTTATGTGGCACCTTACATTTCTCACTGTTGGTTTATTTACATTCTGCTTCCTCAGACTTTAAGAAAACTTTCCATTTTTTGCTGTTTCTATTAATGCCAATGTTAGTATATTAACAAGGATAAAAATGTGGACAAGTCTACAAGTGTTTTTGTTTTGTTTTGGAAAATGACTCAAGGCATCTTCAATATATATCTAAAATTGAGCCAGTCATTTGGTAACCTCCCTGGTAGTAATGATCAATTAATTAGCTGTCATTAGTCACATCGGTTTAAATATTGCTGATGACTGTCTTCTTGCCTGTACACTTCAAGGGTTCTAGTTAATTTCACAAGCTCAGTGGAGCTGGATGTTTTTCAATATGTAAACAATAAGCCCTGCAAGGACATCAGTGCCAGAAAATGGCATTCATGTTTTCTTAAGTGAATAGTCCACTTGGACAGACGTGGAATACTTTTTCTTTTTTCTTTTTTTTTGAGACACAGTCTCACTCCATCACCAGGTGCCAGGCTGGAGTGCAGTGGTGCGACCTCAGCTCAATGCAACCTCCGCTCACTGCAACCTCCGCCTCCTGGGTTCAAGCAATTCTCCTTCCTCAGCCTCCCAAGTAGCTCGGACAACAAGCGCACGCCACCACGCCCAGCTAATTTTTTTGTATTTTTAGTAGAGATGGGATTTCACTATGTTGACCAGAATGGTCTTACTCTCTTGACCTCGTGATCTACCTGCCTTGGCCTCCCAAAGTGCTGGGATTACAGGTGTGAGCCACCGCGCCTGGCAGAATACTTTTTCAGCACCAAAAAGACCTTCTCACCCCATGCCCTGCCCTGGTCTGTGGAGGGTGGCAGCAGCAATGGGCAGAAATGCCCCACTTGGGTGATTAGAAGATGATGGCCTCCCAGCACATGGGACAGGACAGCTTGCTTGCTAGTTTACTACTGCCCCCCTGAAATCAAATATCTATGTCCCTTCCACTGCAGGTCACTTCTGCCTGAGGGACCCTGACGGGCTGACCTGCACATGAGCTGAAGGCCTGCCTAGCCACAGACATTAACCAGCAGAAAAGGAATCTCATACCATTGAGGAAGACCACGTGGAACACCCAGGCAGAAGGAATGAAGAAGTAGAAAGCATTTAATTTACTGGAAAAAAAATAAGAGAGAGAGAATGAGAGAGAAAGCAAGAGAAACAGACAGAGAGAGAATGAGAGAGACAGACAGACAGACAGACAGAGAGATCCTAAGGAGATGCAGTTAGATAATTCGAATGTAAAAAGACTTCCTGTAACCACAAACATGAATTCTGAATGAAGATTTCAATAGAGAGACAAAGAGAATAGTCACTGTGAGATATTTAGTCTCTTGTGTTAAAAGAAAAACCTTAGACAAATTAAATTTAACAGAGTTTAACTAAGCAAAGAACAATTTAAGAATTGGGCAGCCCCTAAACCAGAGCAGTCTCAGAGTGCTTTGTAGTTGGATAGAATTTACAGGCAGAAAAAGGAAAGTGACGTACTGAAAATGGAAGTGAAGTACAGAAACAGCCAGATTGGTGATGGCTCAGCATTTGCCTTATTTGAGCTCAGTTTGAAGAGCTGGCTGCTGTGAGAGGCTGAAGTCTGGCTGCTGTGATTGGCCGGCCGAGGCTCGCACACTTGCTAAGAGAGTAGGTGACAGTCTGTTTATATGTCCAGTTAGGTTGCAGTTCACTATGTACAGAGAAACTTTCAGTCTGAATTTAAAATATGTAAGGAGAAAGGTTTAAGCTAAACTCATTAACACTAGAAGAGAGACGGTGTTCATTCAACAACTAATTATGGAGCACTTACTAGGTGCCAGGAAGTGCTTTGTGCAAAACAGAAGAACATGTAACCCAAATACGGGCAAAACTACATAGAAATGGAAGCCATAAATGAAACTATGAGAGACATATAGACCAAAAATAAAATTCTAAGCCCCTCAGCTGACTGATGGACCCTCCTCTTGGCCAAGGGCATTCCAAAGTTAACCTGAAAAACTAGTTCAGGCCATGAGGAAGGGGTGGCTCAACATTCCTCGTCCGTATTCTCCTCCTTCTTGGAAATCAGGCACAGCTGATCAGCGTTCACATCAATACAGAGCCTTTAAGGCTGATAGAACAGACTCTTTAAGATTGATAAGAAACATTTAAAATAGATTCTCTCTGAAGCCTGCTACCTGGAGGCTTCATCTGCATGATAAAAACTTTGTCTCCACGATCTCTTAACTTAAATTAGACATTCCAACTATTTAGATAATAATTCTTTCAAACAGTTGCCAATCAGAAAATCTTTGAATCCACCTATGACCTGGAAGCTCCCTTCCCCCAAGTTGTCTCACCTTTCCAAATTGAACCACTCACTGTCCATCTTACATGTATTGATTGATGTCTTATGTCTCCCTAAAATGTATAAAACCAAGCTGTACCTCAACCATCTTGGGCGCATGTTGTCAGGATCTCCTGGGGCTGCATCACAGGCCATTGATCACTCATATTTGCCTCAGAATAAATCTCTTCAAATATTTCACAGAGTCTGACACTTTTCATTGACAGACATGAAAGCCAGATACAGACGTAATATGCAAGGAGTAACAGCTCCAAAAGGAGAGAGAAGAATAAATGGAGAAGTGAAAAAAGTCAAAGAAATATAAGAAAATACAAAGAATACTTCTTTAAGCTGAAGAAGACTTCAATATCTTAAGTCTGTGAAAGGAAATTAAATTCTGGGACTCCAAACTCATTTAGCCAAAGGGAAATGTCAAGCTGGGAACGATGTCATGCAAACCTGCCTCCCTCTTTTGGTTCCTAAATAAAATGGCTATGATGAAAAATGCCTCCGCCATATTTTGCTCACAAGAAAATTCCTAGTGAACTGTTATAATTTCACCATGGCAATGCAAATTGATAACTTATTTTTACAAGTGCAGTCACCCCACCCACCAGATCCAAATGCATATCTGATTGTTCCCCTGCCCTGTTTTGTCTATGTTATCTTATGTAAAATGCAGATTTCCTGCATTTTTCCTTAGCTTCATTTGTTTATGTCATCTTAAAAAAATGCAGATTCACTGAGCCGGACAAAGGTGTGAATGACTGTTTTTCCCTGCCTTGGTCTTACATGAAAATTGTATACTTCTCAATATCCCGCTCTTTCCTCTTTAAATTTGGAGCCCTCAAAATCCTCCTCAGAGAAAGGCATAGACCTGTCTCCTGGACAAGCATCCTTAACTTTTGCAAATAAGTCTCCTAAAATGATTGAGACTTGCCTCATCAGTTTTCTCAATTGACAAGTCCAAGGTGGAAAAAAAAAAGGAAAAAGACACACCTAGGTATACACTGATTAAATTTTAAAATGGCCAAGAGACAGGAGAGAGAGAAATAGAAGCAGAAGGAAAGAGATGCAGAGAGTGAGAGAGAGAGAGGAAGAAAGTCAGGGAGGGAGGGAGATAGAAACCCTAGGAAAAGAAACATAATCAAACTATCATTAGATTTCTCCTTTGTCATTCTGGAAATGGAAAGACTGAAGTGTATATAGATTTTTTTTAGATCACGAGCTAAACCTCTCATATCATCATCAACGGGGGCAGGGAAATTTGTTTTGAGGAGATGGACTGGGGGACAGGAGGACAAGCACAGACTCAGATCTTACACTGCACATGGACCTTCTGAGGAAATTAATTGAACAAGTTTAGCTGAGCAAAAATTAAATTAGAATGAACCAGTAAACTCCTAAATACAGTAAAGAATATTCACCGTAAAACTACAGCAAATATAACAGTAAACAGATAAAAATATGAGAGGGATGTTCATCATTACTGCAACTACTTGTTTTGGGAATACCAGCCATGTAATAAGAAAAGAGTATCAGTGGTGTAAATAAAGGAAAGTAAGAGAGAAAATTATTATCATTTAGATAATATGAGCACATTAACCAGACTCACTAGCAACAAACAAAAACAAGTGATTAGAATCAATGAAAGAATTCAGTAAGGTACCAACACACAGTAAATATAAGAAACAAGTAATTTACCTTTATCCCAGCAACATTTTTGCAAACAGGAAAATCTACTCAGAACAGCAAATGCTAAATGTAGAGCAGCTAGAAAAGTGAAGAACCTGCATGAAGAAAACTAGAAACTATGGAAGGACACGTCACAGGATCTAGAGAGGTGGAAAGACACACTGTGTTCTTGTATGGAAAGACTGAATCGCACTAAAATGCCAACACATGACACAGTTATGTGAAATGCAAAGTAATTCTCACTATGAAAATCTTAAAAAACAGTGAGATATGAAACAGACATTAACATTTATTATAAAGTTATGATAACCAAAAGATGGTGCTGGGGTCTGGAGTAGAAAGATAGGCTAACACAAAGTCCAGAAACTATGTGTACATAATACAAAACTCGCCAACACTTATCTACTGCTTTCTGTGTGCCAAATACTATTCTCTGTGTTTTCATTGTTTAACCTATTATCTCAAAACCCCTAAGAGGAAGGCACTGTTATTTCCCCCATTTTACAGATTAGGAAACTGAGGCACAGAGAGATTAAACAACTTTCACAGGACTGCAGTAAGTAACTGTGAGTTCAGCCCGGACGCTCAACCCCAGAGCTCATGCATGTTGTGACTGCCATCTTATGCTAGCTCGTGCCGTGGGTGTCATCATCCCTGTCATCCCAAGTCAGGAAGAAGGAATGTGTTTCATAACGAATGCTACTGGGATAGTTCCACCCCTACTTTGCAGCATTTATGAAAACATGTGGCAGGAGTGGGGCATGGTGGTGCATGCCTGTAGCCCCAGCTACTTGGGAGGCTGAGGTGAGAGAATGGACGGAGCCTGGGAGTTTGAGGCTGCAGTGAACTGTGATCATGCCACTGCACTCCAAGCCTAGGAAACAGAGCAAGACTGTCTCAAAAAAAAAAAAAAAAGGTAGATGAATGAAAGGTCTAAACTCAAAGAGGAAACTGTAAAAGTATTAGACAAAAATACAGGGGAAGTATTTGTGTAACACTGGGGCGGAGAGGGCTTTCTTAATCAAAGCAGGAAACCCAAAAGTTATAGATGTAAACAATACATAGTTTAAGACAATAAAGAACTAAAATCTCCTGTGGCAAAAGCAACTGAAAACAAATAATAAATGCTATACACATATAATAAATGGATACTATCCTGATATAGAAAGAGCTCTTTTAGATTAATAACTGAAAGAACCCACAGGGAAAAAGCTTATAAATAGGTAGTGCTGTGATGCTTAATTTACTAGTGGTCAGGAGAGTGCAGATTAAAACAACAACAAGGTCTTAGGGATTTTTAGATTGTCAAACAAGGTCATCGGGTACTGACAAATGTGTGGATGGGTAAAAGTATCTTTTCATACATAGTTGGTGGGACTGTAAATTACTATACAATTTTGTGAAAGGATTTTTGTCAGTATTTCTTAAAAAAAAAATGCTGATTAGTTCCAGCAATCTGAGATCTGGAAATGGATCTGCCAGTAATTAAAACCCCAGTACATCAAAATGTTTGTACAAGGTTGGTTCTGACAGCACTGTTTATACTGCAATACCCAAAACAAATAAACACATCTACAAATGGGAAATGAACTAAACATCAGTCAATACGGGATGGCTGAGTAAATTACAGTGCATTCACAGAAGGCAAGGAATAAGTAGAAATTTAAGAAGAGGAAAATAAATGAGACACTATTTCACACACAAGAATGAAAACATCTGAAGATGCGAAGTGTTGATGATGCAGGGAAAAAGTGAATCTCAGAAACAGCTGCTGGGGTGTCCATCGGCAGAATGCCTTTAGAAAACAATCAGCAATGTCTAGAATGCTTAAGAACACATGTGGTCTGCAACCCTGCAACTCTACTTGGAATATTCCCTACAGTAACTCTTCCATGAGAACAGAAAGACGTGTGAGGAAGCTCACTGTTGCTTGGTTTGTAACAGCTAGAAATTAAAGACAGCCCACGTGCCCATCAGCAGGAAAGCGAATGAGTGCATGGGTTATTCAGATACTGATGTGCCATGAAGTTAACTGCATGAACCACATCTCTCTGTGTCAACCAGGTCCTCTTCAACACAGAATGATGAGTGGAAGGTGCAGATCACAGAATGATTAGATTAAATCATGTTGATTAACAAACACCCACACTTTGCCATTTACTGCTGTGTGTGGGTGTGCATGTAACACAGACAGATGTGGCCACACTGTGAGAGCACAGGCTGTGGGCTATGACCTGGGTCAGCTCCTCCTTCTCCCGGCTGGCTGAGTGAGTCAGGAGGGCCTGCAAGAAGTGGCAGCTTTCTGACATAGTGGGGACTATTCTTAATCGTTGCTTTACTTCCAAACTCTGATCTAGAAGCCTGAAAAATCTTGTGAAAGAGGAACTCCAGGTTTGTGCAGACAGTGCAAAGTTCAGTGTTTCGTGAGCGGAAGTAAAGGAGGGTGTCTGAAAAGGACAGATGAGTGGAAAAAGGAAGAATAAAATGATTAGATCTAAGAAAGGGGGAAACTATCTCATCAGAAGCTCCCTGCTGCAAGACTGTGATGATGTTAAGCAGCTCCTAGAGAATCCAGCTAGTTTTTTATCCTAGATGATTAGATAGCGAGTCTAATTAGGTTCCCACTAATTCATACTAAAGTGCTAATGGCTTATAACAAATTAAGTACATTTTACAGGCATTTTATCTTAACCCAGCTCCACAGGCCAGAAGTACTCGGAGAACTGACTGCAGGGGCTTTGCCTGAGGTGGCTGAAACTGGGAGGTAAGCTGAGGAAGAAGCATCGTGACAACAGCTCTTTGTGATGGGAGGCAGAGCTCAAGTACAACGTGTGTACTGCACCAGGTACACAAGTCTGAAAACATCATACGGTGCCTGAGCTGAGAGGCATGAGCACAAATACTCGAAAACAAATCATACATTCATATACCCTTAACATGACCCACAGCACAGCAGGTTACTCTCCCACACTTGACACTAATGGCATGATAGTTTTGTTTTTAATTTTTCGATTGGGAAATAGGATATATAAAATATGTATGGATATGTATATGTGCACACACACACTCACACATGCAGAAAAATGTACAAAACACCTGTACGACCACCACCCAGGTCAAAAATCAGAACATTGTCTGTACCCTCACCCCCATCTTTCCCAGTCAACCCTCCTTCCGCCCCCAGTAATCATCATCGTTGGCTTTAAGATAATCATTTCCTTGTTACTGTTTATGGTTCCACTACTACACATCTCCCTAAGCAATTTAATTCCAAACTTATGGATTAGCTAGACACGCTTCTGGCTTCTTTCCTTCAACATGGCGTCAGTGAGGTTTGTCCATGTTGTTCTGTTAGCAGCAGTTTGTTGATTTTCCTTGCTGTGTAGAATTCTCCTTGACTATTTATTTCTCTATTCCACTATTATTGGACATTGAGTTGCTGCCATTTTTTGGACATCATGAGTAATGCTGTTGAGTATCCAGGTGCACATGCACACAAGTTTGGATCCAGTTCAGGATTTCTGTGTCACAGATTATAACGTAGCTTCAGTTTTACTAGATATTGCAAAATTGTTTTCCACGGAGGTCGTATCAACTTGCCCTCCTGCCGGCGGTATGTGAGTGTTCCCAGCCCTGTGGGTCTTCTTTAGTACTCAGGTGTTGTCAGTTGTTGAAGTGATGCCCATCTGGGAGGCCTGAGTGTGGCAGTAGCAGTTCACTGTGATCTTCTGATTTCCCTGATTCCTAATGAAGCTGAACACCTTTGGTATACTTGCTGCTCATGTTTTGTACAGTGACTACTCAGACCTCTTGCCCATTTTCTACTGAATGACGGTCCCTTTCTTACAGATTTGCAGGTCCTTCACATACTAGGAATAATTCTTGCCAGTCACTCCGTGACTTGGCTTCACACTCTCCTGGTGTCTTTCAATGAACAGAGTATCCTTGTCTTGAGGGAGGTGAACTTACCAATTTTTCCTTGGCATTTAATATGTTCTAAGTCTTGTTTGAAAAACCTTTTAGCTTGAGATCAGGACGAATAATCACCTGTAGTCTAAACGTCTTAGTTTTGCCTTTAAGTCTAATCAGCCCCAGACTGAGCCTCCTGAATGGCAAGAGATGGAGTCTGATTTCTTCTCCTTCAGCCCTCTGCGCTGGCCACCCCTGTCTTCCAGATGCACATCCAGTGGCCCAGTGCCGCCCATCAGCAGAGCCCTCCGTGACAGACTCGGTACCCACATACATGTGGCTGTTTCTTGTTTCTTTATTCTGTTTCATGGAATGTTTTTGATGAAATGGAGGATGGAGCCAAAATAGTTTTGAGGCTGGGGCAATTTGTTCTTGGTGTGGGATTTCTCACCTCTTCACAGCGGTGGGTGGCTGGGCATAGGGGAAGAAGGAGCTACAGGGTTGAGAGATGCTGTTGCAAGTTAGAAAAGTTAAAAAAAAAAGAAGATACTGCTCAGCTATGGCAAGTGTTTGATGAAGGAGGGACCCATACATGGCTCGTGAAAACTGGTTACAGATTTTTGAGGAGAAATTTGTCAATGCATACTAATAACTTCCACTATTTGGTAATTTCACATCTGGGCATCTATCCTAGGAAAATGGTTAATAATGCATAAAAATTTCATGTATAAGAGTTTTCACATTGCTTATAAGAATTAAAAAGTTAGATACCTCCTAAACGTCCAGTGAGGTGGGTGTTGAAGTGAATGATGGGGCATCTATGCAATGGAACATTACATAGAAATTAAATCATGTTTACAATAAGATTTTGAAAATGTGGGGAAATGATTCTGCTATACTGCTAAGGGCAGCAAGGAGGATGCAAAGTGGTATGTATAGCACAATCCCACATTTTAAAAAGTGAGCAAGACAAAGTGAAAACAACTAAACATGAATTATAGGTATTTTTCTGCTTCTATATTATCTTCTTTCTTTTACTTTATTGAGTTAAAAAAAAAAAACAACCCAGACATACTACATATTCCCTGTAAGAAGTTCAACTATTGAGGGATATGTAGAAAAGTATCACAATATTGGCTCCCAGAAGCCCCTCCACAGCTTCACTGTCCACGTAGAACGATTCCTTCCACTTCTTTCCCTTGTAAGGAGGAATAGACTCAAATGTACCCAGGGGCCAAAGCAAGAATTAAATGAAAGAAGCTTTGATATAGGCAACAGACAGGTGTGGACTGGGGAACCCTGAGGAATATCCCTGTTTACTCAAAAGTCCACAATGATCCATCGAACACTTATAGAGGCTGTATCAGCCACCCATTTCCAGAGGAGCACTCAATAACGTGTTATTATTATCTTCCAAAAAGATTGATCGAGATACATTTACACACCATTAAATTCACCCTTCAAAGTATGCTATTGAAAGATTTTCAACATATTTGTAGAGTTGTTTGTGTAACCATCATTATAACCTAATTTTGAAATAATCTCATCCCCAAAGGACACCTCAAACCCATTAACACTCACTACTTGCTCCCCCTCCCCAACTCTAAGTCTTAGGCAACTACTTACCTACTAATCTGACTCTGTGGGTTTGCCTATTCTGGACATTTCATACAGATAAAATCATACAATATCGGGTCTTTTGTAAGTGAATTTTCCATTTAGCATAAGGTTTTTGAAGTTCATTCACTGTTTAGCATGTATCTGTAGTTCATTTCTTTCTTTCTTTTTTTTTTTGAAATGGAGTCTTGCTCTGTTGCCCAGTCTGGAGTACAGTGGTGCAATCTCGGTTCACTGCAGCCTCCACCTCCTAGGTTCAAGTGATTCTCCTGCCTCAGCCTCCCAACCAGCTGGGATTACAGGTTTGCACCACCCTGACTGGCTAATTTTTGCACTTTTGTAGAGACAGGGTTTCACCATGTTGGCCAGGCTGGTTTTAAACTCCTGACCTCAAGTGATCCACTGTCTCAGCCTCCCAAAGTGCTGGAATTACAGGCGTGAGCCTCCACATCCGGCATTCATTCCTTTTTAATGCCAAAAAATATCCCATTGTATGGATTAACTATATTTTGTTTATTCATTCCTCAGTTATAGAATTTAGGTTGTTTCTACTTTTTGACTATTGTGAAAAATGCTGCTGTAAATATGTGTGTACAAGTTTTTGTATGGATGTATGGTTTCATTATTCTCGGATAGAGACCTAGGAATAGAATTGCTGAGTCATGTTGTAGCTGGGTTTAAGATTTTGAGGAACCACTAAACTGTTTTCTGAAGTCTGCATCATTTTCCATTCTGGTAATAGCATCAGAGTTCCAGTTTCTCTTGGCAGCACTTGTCTTTATGTCTGTCTTTGTGTCTGTCTTTTTTATTCTAAGATAGAATAAAATCACATTAATGGGTGTGAAATTGTATCTAGTGGTTTTGAACTGAATTTTCCTGATGATTAATAATGTTGAGCATATTATCATGTGCTTATTGGACATTCATAGATTTTCTCTGGAGAACTATTTAATTAAATCCTTTGCTAATTTTTAAACTGGGTTATTTGTACAGAATTTTAAAAAATTGAGTTGTCACAAGTTCTTTATATATTCTGGATACAAGTCCCTTATCAGACATATGATTCAGATATTTTCTCCTTTCTGTGGGTTTTCTTTTCACTTTACTGACGATGTCCTTTGAAGCACAGATCTTTTACATTTTGATGATGTCTAACTTGGCTACCTTCTTTTGCTGTCTGTGTGCTTGGTGCCATATCTAAGAGGCTTTGCTAAACCCAAGATATGAAGACTTACTCGTATGTTTTCTTCCAAGAGTGTTATGTTATTAGCCCTTACTTTTAGGTCTATCATCCATTTCTAATTAATTTTTAAATTCGTTAGCAGTGTTATTGAAATATAAGTCACATACTATAAAATTTATCAATTTAAAGTGTTCAATTAAAGGCTTTTTAATATTAGTTTCTACACATATGGGCAACCATCAATTTTAGAACATTTTCATCCCCCTCAAAAGGAACCATGTATCCTTTAACTATCACTCCCATGACCCTCCTTCATTCCCTGCCCCTAGGCAACTATTACTTTACTTTCTGTCTGTACAGATTTTTCTTTTCCGGAAAAAGGAATCATACAATATATAATATTTTGTGATTGTTTTCTTTCACTTAGCATAATGTTTTCAGGGTTCATCCATGTTGTAGCACGTGTCAGTATTTTATTCTTTTTTCATGGTCAAATTATATAGATACAGTCTATTTTATCCGTTCATCCATTAATTATCAAAAGGTATGCACAACGTTTGGGTTGTGCATACCTTTTGATAATTATAGATAATGCTGCTATAATCATGCATGTACATTCATTTCTGTTGGAAATATGCTTAGGAGTGGAAATGCTGTAGTATTGTAACTCTCTGTTGAACAGTTAGGAGCTAGCAGAATGTTTTCCCAAGTATCTGTGCCATTTTACATTCCCACCAGCAGTGTATGAGGGTTCTGATTTCTCCACATCCTTGTCAACACTTGTTCTTATCTGACTTTTTGATTCTAGCTATCCTAGTGAGTATGAAGTGGTGTCTCATTATGGTGTTGATTTGCATTTCTTAGATGACTAATGGATTGAGCATCTTTTTATGTGCTGGTTGGCTGTTTGTATATCATTCTTGGAGAAATATCTATTCAGATCCTCCCTCATTTTTTAAATTGGGCTGTCTTTTATTATTGAATTGTAAGAGTTCTTTATAAATTCTGGATGGAAGGCCCTTATCAGATATACAATTTGTAAATATTTCTTCCATTCTGTGGTTTGTCTTTTCACTTTCTTGATGGTGTTCTTTGAAACATAAAGGTTTATAAATTTGATGACATTGGTGTCATATCAAGAGTCCTTTGTCACATCCAAAGTCATGAGGTTTATTCCTGTGTTTTCTTGAAAGAGTTTTAGCTCTTACATTTAGGTAGGTATTTGATCCATTTTGAGTTAATCTATGTATATGGTGTAAGCTAAGGGTCCAACTTCATTCTTTTGCATGTGGCTCTCCAGCTTTGCCAGGGCCATTTGTTAAAAAGACTATTATTTCTCTGTTAAATTGTCTTGCTGTTTCTGTCCAAAATTAATTGGTCATAAGTGTAAGGGCTTATTTCTGGACTCTCAAGTCTCTTTCATTGATCTACATATCTATCCTTATGCCAATACCACATTGTCTTGAATACAACAGCTGTGTAGTAATTTTAATATTGAGAAATACAAGTCCTTCAACTTTGTTTTCTTTTTATCAAGATTGTTTTGGCTATTCTGGGTCCCTTCCATTTCCATATGAATTTTAGGAGCAGCTTGTCAGTTTCTGCAAAAAAGCCAGCTAGAATTTTGATAAGGACTGTGTTGAACCTGTACATTACTCTGGGGAGTACTGCCATTTTAAGAAAATTAAGTCCTCTGATTTATGAACATGAAATGTCTTCCAGCCTATTTAGATCTTCTTTAATTATGCTAAGCAATGTTTTGCAGTTTCATTGTACAAATCTCAGACTACTTTGTTAGGCTTATTCATAAATGTTTATTGTTTTTGATGCTATTGTAAATTGAACTTTTTCTTACTTTTATTTTCAGATCATTGGTTGCTTATGTATAGAAAAAAGTTGATTATCTTGTACCTTGCAACCTTGCTGGTTTATAGTTCTAACAGTTTCTTTTGGTGAATGCCTTTGGATTTACTATATGTAAGATCATGCTTTGATCTTATATATAAAAATGGTGATAGTTTTAATTGTAAATTGTGATAGTTTTACATACTATACTCTGGTGTGGGTGCCTTTACTTACCTTTTTCTTCCCTAACTGACCTTGCTAGACCCTCCAGTACAATGTTGAATGGAAGTATGATGTTAATTGTGAATTTTCAAACCTTTATCGGGTTGAGGACATTCTCTTCAATTCCTATTTTTTGAGTGTTTTTATCATGTTGGATTTTGTCAAATGCTTTTTTTGTGTGTCTATTGTAATGATTATGTGCTTTCTTTTGTTCTTTACTCTATTGAGATGGTGTATTCAATTAATTGACTTTTGGATGTTAAACCAACTGTCCATTCCTGGGATAAATACCACATGTTCATATTGTTTAATGCCTTTTATATACTGCTGGGTTAGGTTTGCTAGCATTTTGTTGAAAATGCTTATATCTATACTGATAAGGGATATTGGCTTATAGTCTTCTTGTGATGCTTTTCGTTTTGGTACAATACGGGTATCAGACAATGAGTTGGGAAGTGTTCCTTCTATTTCTTAAAATAGTTTATGCAAGATGGGTATTAATTCTTTAAATGTTTGATAGAATTAGCCAGTGAAGCCATCTGGGTCTGGGCTTTTATTTGTGGGAAATTTTTAAATTGCTAATTCAATCTCTTTGGTTGTGATTGGTTTATTCAGATTATCTATTTCTTCTTGAGTCATTTTGGTAGTTTGTGTCTTTCTAGGAATTTGTCCATTTCATTTAACTACTTTGTTGGCATAGAATTCATAGTATTATTTTTTATTCATTTTAATTTCTATATTGAATTTTCCTCATTTTTCTGAGTCTTATTTTTCCCTTTTGATTCATTTTAATTTCTGTATTGATTTTTCTTCTCTTATTGTTAATTTTAATAGTTTGAATCCTCTGGTCAGTTAGCTGAGGAGTTGTTAATTTTGTTGCTGATCACATATCACTTCTATAATTGAATTGTTATAAGAAGACATAAGAACTGAGAGGCAATCCATACAATGGAGAACATTAAGGTACACTCAAACTTTTCTGCCCATTCCTCCTACATGCCAATATGGTTGATCCCAAGTTTCTTTCATTACCCTCCTCTCCATCTCTTGTCTGGAGTGTAGGTAAGGTGAAGCTTGGAAATTGTACAGCCACACTGGGAGCTGGTGCCTTGGTGACTTTCCAGCAGTGATGGGCCATACACAGTGGAAAGGGTTTATTTCATACCATGCACTTGAGATAGAAGAAACCACGCTCCTGTGACCACATGATCTGATGTCATAACTCACCGATACTGTTTTTGCCGTGTTTCCAGTTCTTTACGTCGGTGTTGCTTGAGAATGTGAATTTGGTCATCTCGGGCCAACTTTGCTGTAAGGAAAGAACAATGTGAGAGAAGCCTTAGGAAGAACAATAACAATGCCCAGTGTTCAGGCTTCCCTCGGATGCCCTGCCCATGCCAAGGGCTTTAAGTGCATGACCTCATTTATACCTCAGAACACTTCCCTACTTAAAGATGAGGAAACTGAGGCTTGGGGCAGTTGTGTAGCTTTGCTCTTGAACTTTACCCAAGGTCACACAACCTAATTAGTAAATTTTCAAGATAAGATTCAAGTGCTCTTAGCCACTCACTTTACAAGAGGTGAATCCAGTTCCTCATCCTCTTGCTCACGCACTCAGCAAGCCTAGGGGCCCCTGCCTTTCAGTGCTTAGAGAATCATGTTCAGATGCAAGAGCAGGACTTGGTTCTCACTGGGCTTGGCAGGTGCAGTACGTGCCTGTCTCTGGTCTGCCTTTGCATCTCCACCTGAGGTCCTAACCTTCCACTTGGCCTCTCAAGCCTCTGCAGGGATCTCAGGGCCTCTGGTGCAGAGCTGCCTTTATGCTCCAGGGCAAAGGCATTTCATGGCCCTTGGTGAGTATCTTTAAATCACTGCAGAATAGTTTACTCCTCTTCTCTGCAATTCTTATACTGAGCAGACATGGAAGTTCACTCTGGGTTTTAGTGTTGCCTGTGCGAGCAGCCGTTCTCCCAGTTCTGTGTTTCTACGTCCATTTGGTTGCTTCATGGAGAAATGTGTGACTTAAGAGTCAATATACAGACAATGACACAAGCCGGTTCCTTGTGGTACCTACACAGAGGATTGGGAATGAGCTCCATTCTAAAAGGGTGCAGTGTCCTAGAAGAGACACATGTGCTTGGACTTGGGCTCTGTCACTGAAGCTGTGTGACCAAGACTTGCCCTGACCCCCTCACATGTAAAATGGAGATGATAATGCCT
The DNA here is from genome assembly GCA_963574635.1 of Cheracebus regulus. NCBI lineage: Eukaryota > Metazoa > Chordata > Mammalia > Primates > Pitheciidae > Cheracebus > Cheracebus regulus. The sequence continues at coordinate 39,011 of CAUYQU010054665.1, read as the reverse complement.
ACTTCTCCAAGTCATGGTGTGCATTTGGGGAGAGAAAGCAGAAAATCCCTCCACACAGCACCTGGTGCCTGGCACCCAGTAAATGCCAATGTATGGGAAACATGATCATTATCATTATCATTATGCCTGTAGTCATCATTGGCTTGAGTGTTCTCTTCTCCCTCTGAAAGCATCTTATCTCTCAGCCTGTCCTGCTGGTATCTCTCACTGCAGGAGTTGGGGCAAGTAGCTAAGATTAGGGCTGCTTCTCAGAGCCTTTAGAACAGCTGAGGTCATATCATGATCACTCTGTAAACTATTACTTAAGGCCAAGCCTATGAACACAGCCCATGGAGCTGTGAGTAGGGGGAGCCCAGATCTCCTGAAAACAGGGCCTGGAATAGTTTCTCTAGCTGTTGGTGGTGAAACATTATGTTTTAAAACTTTCTTTTCAACAGAGATTGATATTTTTATAAAATACAACAAAAATTAATTACTAGAAAAATGAAATTTAAAAAACCCAAAGATATTCAAAATGCAGGTCCTGTTTTTTCTTATTAGGTGCAAAAGTCATGAAATTGTTCTGTTAAGTTGCTATTAAAGTTTCTAAAACCCCTACTCTCAGTCTTTGTATTTCATTTTGTATTTATTTTATTTTATTTTATTTTATTTTATTTTATTTTATTTTTAGAGACAGGGTCTCCCTCTGTCTTCCAGGCTAGAGTAGAGTGGCATGATCATAGTTCCTTGCAGCCTTGAACTTCAGGATTCAAGTGATTCCCCAACCTCAGCCTCCTATGTAGTTAGGATTATAGGCACACATCACCCCTCCTGGCTAATTTTTAACTTTGTTTTGGTAGAGATGAGGTCTCTCTACGTTACCCAGGCTTGTGTCAAACTTCCTAGACTCAAACAGTCCTCCCACCTTAGGCACCTAAAGTGCTGGAACTATAGGCTTCACTCTCTGTATTGACCTAATTGCAGACCTGGACCCAGTTAGTTCTCACACCATACTCCAAGCTGTCTGGCCCACAGCACCTCCAGGCTGAGGCATCTTCATCCCTGAGCTTGGAACTGGGGCCCAAAAAGGAAGATCAATGGGATACCTCTACATTCTCCCCTGGGGATGTAAAGCCAGACAGGAGGGGAGGCTTGAGGTCACTGAAGGTAAGGTGAGTACTAATGGTGACAATAACTATTATCATTGGCTATGGGGGTAATTCTGGAGACACTCAACATTCATCATCTCTAATCTTTTTTAAGGAAACAGCCAATCTCTTGGGCACCTCGTCTCTGAGAAGCTGGATCTCTTCAGTTTCATTGGTATGAGTAAGTCAGTACATGCAGAATTACAACATACCAAGTTTCAAAAAGAGAATGGCTCTGTCTTCCCTGGTCCCAGAGGTGTTTGAAGAATCTACCCAATGGCTGACGAAGTTCTGGGAGCATGGCAGGATGAGAAAGCCTGGACTGATGGCAGAAGAGCTCAGCGCGGCAGCTTCCAAGGACTGACACAAGTGCCTTAATGAAACTGTCACTCTACACAGATGCTCTGGATCTCTGGGGTCACAGTAATGGTCCTCTGACATTCATGTTCACCAAAGGTGTAGTGGTGAAATATTAGATTTAAGGGGTGATCATGTGGTGAGTGATTGAATCACTTGTAGGCTGGGTCCCCTCATTTTCAGGTTATTCAAGGGATTGGTTGTTGTGCCATATGGTGGATTAATAATTGGCCACAGTCAGTCATGGTGGCTCATGCCTGAAACCCCAGCACTTTGGGAGGCTGAGGCAGGTAGATGACCTGAAGTCAGGAGTTCAAGACCAGCCTGGCCAACATGGCAAAACCCCATCTCTAGTAAAAATACAAAAATTAGCCAGGCATGGTGGTGGGAACCTGGAATCCCAGCTACTCAAGAGCTGAGGCAGGAGAATCGCTTGAACCTGGGAAGCAGAGGTTGCAGTGAGCCGAGACTGCACCACTGTCTCCAGCCTGAGCAAAAGAAGTAGACTCTGTCTCAAAAAAAAGAAATAATAATAATTGGCCACAAATTCTTTCCTTCCATTAGAGGCGGGGGTCTCCATTCCCTCCCTGGAGTCTGGGTGGGCTCTGTGACTGCCTGGACAGTAGATTATGGTGGAAGTTACACTGCAGCAGTTTCCAGGCCCAAGCCTGAAGAGACCGGCAGCTTCTACTTTCTGTGTCTTAGAAAACTTGCTCTTGGAGGCCAGCCGTGATATAAGAAATACAAGTGCCCAGAGGACACCATGCTGTAAGAAGCATTAAAGAATGAGACTCCACATGGACAGAGAGCCCAAGGAGCCTAGAGGTGCCAGACACGTGAGAGAAGAAGTCCCAGCCCCCTCAGCTGATGGCACATGGCCATGGATGAACTGCCCAGTGGAGCCTTTCCCAAATTCCTGACCTGCAAAATCATGGAAACAATTAAATGGCTGTTTAAAGCTACCAAGATGGTTGGTTTCACAGCAGTAGAGAGGGGAACTTGCTGGACAGCTTCTCTATGTCCACCTTCCAACTTGTGCTGTCCCTGAAGATGATCAGAATGAGATGCCTCAGTGGGCTTTTCAGTGGCAACCCTGACAAGAAAGGAGGGAATGTGGAGAGCATGGAGGGGCTGGTTACTCCCTAGATCCTTTCTACTGAGGGCCGCAGCTCCTCCAAGAGTGTCGTCTCCAGGATACTTCTGGATGACTCCCGCAACCCTCCCCCGGCCCCTGCATCAGGACTAGTGGTGCCGATGGCCCTGCATTCTGCACGGTTCCTCTGCACATGGGCCCACGCCTTTGCGAAGTCCCTTCCTTAAACCCTCATCCTAGCGTACCATCTGTTTTTTGCCAAGATGGGCTGAAGGGTCTGGAGGAAGAAGGGCTTCATAACTGAGGCCTTGGGTAAATGGGCAGGAGGGAGTTTCAGAGCCAGCATTTTCTAACTACCAGAAAAAGAGAAGTGCCCTGTCCACAACCTTCCACATTCTGACCACCACTATAAAAAATAAACTTTGTGATTTTGTTTTCTGTCATGAGGTCGGGGGACAAAAACCCTCTTATTTCCATGTTCAGAAGTATTCTGGAAATTTGGTTTCTTCAGTCCAATTCCACATCAGAAACAATAGGATGTGGCCTGATAGCTTAAGAACAGGTCAAGAATAACTTTTTTCTTCTTTGTCTCTGTTTTCTTAGCTATAAAATGGGGTAACAGTCATCTCTTCCTACCTACTCCACCAAAGTTCTGTGAAGAAGACACTAGCGACAGGGAACTTGGCAAAGAGGAAGATATCAACGCTGTCACGGCAGAAGCAGCGGCTTCCTCTTATTATTACAGTGGCTGCCTGGCCTTTGGAGGCTAACCTTCGCAGGTTTAGGCTGAGAGCAAGCCGAAGGGCCATGACTTGAAGTGAGGTAGGATTTTGCCAGGCACGTGAGGAGGCTGGATGTGCAAGGCGGTTCGTTCCGGGAGAGTGGACTTGGCTGGCCTTGACGCCTGCGTCTCTCTCTGGTGCTCTGTACCAGGTCGGCTGTGCGTCCCTTTCAAAAAATGACCTCCTGACAAAGTTCCAGACTGGGGTCTGCACATCTGGGGTTCTCACTTAAGGGGAGCAGATTTGAGATTCTTCTTCCTTACAGCAAAAGGTGAGACTTCGGATTAAAGAAATGGTCACTGTGATTCGCAGGCCTGTTCATGGCCCTTTGAAGCTGGCACTTGGGGTGCTCCTTGTCTAACCTTGCCCTCCCTAGGCCTACATGGAGCACCCCAAGCCTGCCTGAACCCTACTGTGATCTCACAGAGGGCAGGCTATGAACCTAGAAAGTGATGCCACACCCTGGCAACTGGAGAAGTGCCCATCCAGAGGCATGCTCCATAGGTATCTGCCTCTACGGACCCTCTTACCCACTGACAAAAAGGGGAGCACAACCCTCCCCTGTAGAACTGTAGCACAGAGGGAGGACATGACTGCAATGAAGCCTGGGGCCACCCGCTCCATCCTCAGGGGCTTGTATGTATCCCAAGGAAGGTCATGCCTCCTGCAGGTGCATCGAGGCACAGGGCAGGGCCCTCCCACTCCCCGCCCCCGCACGGGAGTGTCATTCCTCCTATGACTACAGTGCTTTGAGGACAGGAAGAACTTTCAGTTCTCGGGAAGGCCGGGGGCAGAAGGGGCCTGAGTCGCTCACCGCATCCGTCCCTCAGGACAACCTCGCCGTCGCCGGTGATCCAGCGGTAGCAGGGGAACTCGATGTAGTCGCCATGGGGTGTCTTCAACGTGATGTACTTCAGGTACCAGTCGTCGTGCAGCCAGTACTTGCGCTTCTCGATTTTGACCAGCTGGATCTCGCCCAGTTCTTCATCCACAGTCACGTCGTACGAATCCACCTGGGAAGGAGAACAGGCAGTCAGGCCATGCGTGGTCTCCTGAGCCTTTGTTCTGGAGGCGTTAAGAATCTGTCACCCCAAAGTATGCTGCTTTGGCATAGGGACTATGTTGAATGAAAAGCACTTAAAAAAACAGCAGGTGCAAGATCATTCTGACCTTTGTGCTGTTTCTGAGAAGCTGGAGATGAAATTCCCTTGTGAAAGATGTCCTCCCTATACCAAAAGGAAACTAACACTCTTTTCATAAAGATTGGGAAGTTGAAGCCAAAGGAAATCCACACAAACAGACCTTGTACAACGAACCCTTACCTTCTGCCCAATTACCTGCCCTAACCCAAGCCCCTTGGCCTTATCACATTTCATGACTATTCATCCAATGCAGCATCTAAGGGGGATTGACTCTAACTGCTTCTTGGAGTCTTCATCTTTTTATGATGAAGACTTTTCCATACCACATATAACTTGTATTAAATAAATCTGTATGCTTTTCGCCCATGAATATGTCTTATGACGATTCTCAGGCCCAGCTGAAATGGGAAGAGGTAGAGTTTTGCCTCAGCTACAGTTCATGGAGCCAAGATTCTTCATGAACACCTTAAATGAACTCCTAAATTCATTTAGCCAAGACATTAACCAAAGGCCTGCCCCTAACAAGGCTTAGTGCTACGACCCAGGCAGGTGACAGAGAGGGACAAGTGCTGGGCCCTGCCCTTGAGGAGAAAGAATCCAGTGAGCCAGGACGGTGCTGTGCTGCTTAGGGGGCAACATCTGCCTTCTGCACTCAGCTCAGGCTGGAGGACGGGGAGACACCCAGGCTCATGCCTGCACCTGTGAGGCTGTGCCCAATGAGGGTCTGCAGCTGCCCCCACATGGGACAGCCGTGTGGGAGGCCTTTACAACTGGTGATGGGCTTGCTGACAGTGGATCCCCACAATGACCCTGGGAGCGCAGGGGAGTTACGACCCCTTCCACAGATGAGGACAGTGAGGCTCAGTGTCACCCACCTCCACCATTTGCCAGCAGAACTGGAGTCCCACTCCAGTCCTTTCCATTACAGCCACTTCCTCTCGCTCCAGTTTTTGGTGGGGCCAATAAGTGAGTGAAAAAGCTTAGATACAGGGAGCTCGCATGGATTCAAGTCCTCCTAGGACATTGGCAGTTCACAGCCCCATGGTGATACCCAGAGAACGGTGAGGCCAAGTGGCTCCAGCTGCACTTGTGGTATTACTGGTGGCAGGCTGAGGCTGATCTTGCAGCTAGAAGGCACCACCCTAGGTGTATACAGTGCTGCTGCCCAGGCCTCCCGGACAGGACTGCTTGGCCTCTTCCCTGCCAGGCTCCTGCCTCCAGGACACAGGCGGCTCCGCGGCAGCAGCCATAGCTTCTGGAAGGCTTGCAACTCTGCAGCAACGGATGGCAGACAGGAAGGAGGGATGAGAGGCTCAGGCATTGCATCACACGTTCTGATGACCAGCAGGTTTGGAAAGCCCTGGACTTGATGCCCCCCAAGGCACTTTTGTTTTTATTTTAAGGCGGAGTCTCACTTTGTTGCTCAGGCTGGAGTGCAGTGGCTCAATCTCAGCTCACTGCAACCGATACCTCCCCGGTTCAAGTGATTCTCCAGCCTCAGCCTCTCAAGCAGCTGAGACTATAGGCATACGCCACCACATCTGGCTAAGTTTTGTATTTTTGGTAGAGACAGGGTTTCACCATGTTGGCCAGGCTGGTCTGGAACTCCTGACCTCAAGTGATCCACCTGCCTTGGCCTCTCAAAGTGTTGAAATTACAGGCATGAGCCACTGTGCTTGGCCCCTCCAAGGCACTTTCTAAGCCTGATTTATCAACCCTTGAGCTTTATCCCTGGCGGCAGAACCTAGAGTTCTTAGAGCGATGGTGAAGTGGAGGGGGCAAGGCGGATCATCCCTTGTGTGGGCCCAGGCATCCCCATTCCACGCCCTTCCTCCAAGCTGCCAGGAGGACCCCTGGCAGAATGGGAAGTTGGGTGTTTTCAGCAAACCTCTCGACTCTGAGCACCATGAGCAGTTTGGGGTGGCTGACGCTGAGGCCAGACGCTTGTGGTCAGAAAGTGGAAGCTTCCTCCTTGTGCTCTGTGGTCTAGGCCAGAGGCCCTAGGAACAGTTTCTGATGACAGACAAGCCAGGCCTGTGTGCTGGGATAACATGTCTTGGGTCCAGTTACATGTGGACAAGCCTCAGCCCCACCAGAATGCCCTCCTGCAGGGAGAGTGCTGGCCTCACCTGCCACCTCTGAGAGAGAGTCTTCCTGCCACAGCTTGTCCTCAGGAGAGCAGGGCCACAGACAAGGCCTCACGGATCCCAGGACCCGCCAGATCGAAGGCTGGGGCCCTGTCTGTCTGTGCTGCAGGGCGGCGACCCCTCGAGAGGTCAGCAGGCCTCAGGGGGCAGAGCTGGGGAGAGGATCCCCAGTGAGGCCCTGGGACAAATGATCTGGGAGGAGGGGAGAGTAAAGGACTGGTGTCGCTCATTTGCTCACTGTGTGTCTTCTAGGGTAGAGAGAGAAGGGAGAGTTCTGTGCTGAGGCATCATGAGCAGGGCAGGCAAGCTCTGATGGGACAGGAGTCTCAGAATCTCAGGGGCTCGGGCGCTTCCGGAGGAGCAGGGTGGGGGCTTAGTGGCCCAGGAATGGACACCTGTCGGGCCTGCCTCATGCCAGGCCTTGCATGCCATGGGGATTTACAGAGGCCTCAGCTGCAGGTTGTGAGCCAAGACAGAGATTCCTGATCCCACTGAGGAGGGGAGAGAAGGCAGTGAGGGGCAGTGGAGGTCTGGAGCTCTGAATTCACATCCCAGCTTCAGGCAATTAGCTAGATGGCCTGGGCACATTGCTTCATTCTCTGAGGCTGTTTCTTCATCTTCCCGAGGGAGATAACCCCTCACTTGCAGGACCACTGAGAAAACGAAATAACACCATCCTGGGTGGCTTCCTTTCTCCAGAGGCACAGGCCACCGGTTGTGCACATCAGAACCAGCAGTGCCCCTTCGAGAATCCAGGGGTCTGCAGGGCAGCAGGACCCGCACCGCCTGTGAGCTAGGGTGGGCCCCTGTGCCGCGGCCCCTTCGTGACTACATGTGCCAAGCCAAGTAACTGGAGCTCACATGGGAGGAAGAAGCTGAACCTGTGACCTCAAACCCCTTCGCTCCAAGCCCAGAGGAAGTCCTGAAAGGGTGGAGACCGGGCTGTGAAGACAGAGGGAGAGTGGGAGGCATTCTGGGTGCTTGGGGGGCAGGCAGAGCAAGCCCATGTGCAGTGAGAACTGAGGGGCGGCCACCAGAGACCTGGGCCTGGTCCAAGTGTGGCTGCTGCAGGGGAAGTGGCTGCCTGTGGCTCCGAGGGGCTGGAGGAGGAGGAAGGTGTCCCTGGGGGATAGATGCCTGAAGGCTGGGGTGGGGCGGGAGGAGCTGAAGGGCACGCTTTCATGGGAGGGAGAAGCCCAGCACCCTGAACTAACAGGGGAGGGAGATGGGCTGAGGAGCCATTCCAGGACTGGGCAGGCCCTACAGGGAGGGCCTGATGTCTACCTGGGGGTGGTGACTCACACGAAGAGACTGAGCAGCTTCTCTGAGGGAGTGGACAGTGGGGTGACCCTCCAGCACACCTGTGGTGCAGTCACAGGGGACTGGGACACTCCTGGGCCCCTGCCCCACCCACACCTGCAGGTACCTGGTGGAGAGACCCCGGGTTTCACTTGGGGTGAAATCACTAGGCAGATTTACAAGGACTTCATCTGCCATCTGATGGGGCCTTCCACAGCGGGAGGGGCCAGGCCTGCAGTCTGGTTGGTCTATGGCCAGCCAGACGCTTTGCTGATGCTGGTTTCAGGCCTGATTGTGATAAGTGAACAAGGGGCTGAGGGCTCCAGCCTGGACCCAACCCAGGAAGTAAAAGACAAAGCCTGGTGGCTGTGGTTCTGACATCCCAGGGGCAACTATTGGAAGAATGACAGAGGATAGAGAAAGGCCTCCTCCAGGAAAACACCAGGGTCACATGTGTCAAACAGCAAAAGAAGGTCTTCAGAAGGTATGTGGAACTATAGTGCCCGCCTTCCTCCCTCCCCTCTGGGCCAAGTACACTGGGCTGATGCTGTACTTGTCCGTTTGCTGTGACACACTAAATTCTCAGGTGACACAATGAATGATGGTGGGCACTATTAATAGTGGATGTGCCCCAACAGGCTCTTAGGAAGCTCTGGACCTGGCAATGGCCAAGCAGGTGATTATCCTGCTTTACAAATAGAAACTGAGGCACAGAGAGCACTGGTGGCCTCAAGATCAGAACCCACACCTGTGTGATGGCCAAGCCCAGGTGCCTCCCACAGTTCCCCAAGGCCACATCTTGAGAAAGACCCTGAACCAGAAGCTAGAAGGCCCAGCTGTGAGCCCTGGTTCGTACCCTGGATGGAGTGTCAAGGGGCAATGTGGAGTGGCATGGAAGGACAGGGAAAAGCTTTATAAGGGTATATGAAGCACCTTTTGGAGGCTGATCAGACTTCAGAGGGGAGGTGAATAGAAGGATGGGCATGGGTAGGGCATTTCAGATGTGGGACACTGGGAAGGCAGTGTCCCCGGGGGGTGGATTACATGTGGGAGGAGGAAGGCTGAACACAGTTTCTGTGGATAGAAGTGAGTGGTGTGGTGGTGCAGATGCTGGAGAGAGATAAAGGAAACCTGCAACTCACTGGCCTCATTTCACAAGGGGTCACTTTGCTGATTTAGCTCGTTGCTTTCAACTTTTTATTGGATATGTAGTTTTAAAGCTTTTGAACATTTCAGCAAAGTGTGAGTTGGTCAATTTTAATGTGAGCTTTCTATCAGCATTTTTCATCTGTCTTTCATCAGATCTCTGCTGTTGCTGGGACAGGCAGACAGATCTCCCTGCGGAAGCAAGGATGTGTGCCCTACTCCCAGGCTACCCATCTTGGAGGGGGACTAATGAGGGGCTTGTGGGAGGGGGAGGCTGTAGAGCAGAGAGGAAGATTATGGGTCGGACAAAGCGGAGACTCAGGATGAGAGGGCGGGAGGCTACATGGAAGAGCTGAAGAGAGCAAGGGACTGAGAGAGGGCAGTGGATAGGGAAACCCAGGGGCAGAGAAGGGGAAAGCTGGAGATTGAGGGAGCAGAGAAGGAGCCTCTGAGGGGCGGCTGGAAGACAGAGTGGAGAGGAGACATGAGAGCAGAAAAGAAGGGAGAGTTGTAGGGCAGAGAGCAGAAATGGGGGGCATTGAGGGAACTGGGAGCAGGGGAAGGAAGAGAAGGCAGAAGAGGGGGCAGAATGTAGGGAAAAGATGGCTCAGAGGGGGAGACTGGGAGATGAGAGACAGACTGAGGGTCATAACAAATAAATATTTTTGCTCCACTAATAGTCCCATTCCTAAGAAGGAGGTTTTCTAGAATTCATTTTTTATGAATGTAAGGATACTCACTGACTATATTTAAGAAGCATGTATCATGATAAGACTTGCCTATACTTGCTGAACATATTCCAGTATCGTACATTAAACACCACCCTATTGCCCTTAGCTTTCCTAAAAGTACTAGCATGGAATGAAATGGGGCAACTAAGATTTCTCAAAAATCTTCAGATCTGTTACAGTCATCTTATCAGATCTGAATTACTTTAAATTTAGAGTTAAAGAAACAAATCCACTGGTTGAATTTGCGTAGACTTGGGCTAGCCTCTGGAAATCAGGCCATTCTGTGTGGGATCCCGGCTTTCCCCAGCAAACAGTCGGGAGCCAAGGAAGACACAACCGTTTATAGGATAATCACACCTGCGAAGGACTTGATTCCCAGTCCTGACTGAATTACTATGCGGAACTCTGATGAGAATAATCAGGGATTTGTGACTCACTTTACTGAGGGAAAAATCAGTCCTGTCCGTTATTCGACTTAACTATGCCCTGCAGAAGGGGGTGTTGACTTGCCAATGACTTGGAAATGATTGAATTTTGTGGAAACACCTTTATTGTTATTGTTACCACAGTTAACAGTACAGATTTTCACACTTTTCCCCGAAAAATGGGATAGCCTTGTCTTCTCAGCAAGTACTTCCTCTAGGGTTTCTCTTTTACCTTTACCCGAAAAGGATGATTGTCTTTACAGATACCCAGCTGGGAGAATGAGGAAGTAGTTCTGGGCTGGGCAAGAGAAAGCGTGGAGTAACTTTGCATCAACAGGAACTTTCTCAAAGGCTGATTTTTTCAAGGAACCTTTCACCCCTAGCTGGTTCCGCACCCTGCTGTAGGCCCCCCACCACCCCCACTTGTAGCCCTCCCGAGCCAATGGAAATGTGATATGCAAATCTTTCCTGAAATTTGTGCCTGGGATTCTGGCTGAGGTGTTTAATCACAATGTCATTTGAATGACTTCTCAGAGTGGGGAAGACAGACCAAGAGAGAAAGATAAGGGACAGAACAGTGTCTTCACTCTGTCCTGAGACCCCACTATGGCCACATCAGCATGTCTCCTCCGGGGAAAAAGCACACACGGGGTGCCCGTGCTGTGCAGTGTGAGCACACCGATGGCCTGTGTTCTAGAACCTTGCGGTGTGTGGAGGGCAATGGGGGGAAGCACTTACAAAGGGGAAGTAGTCTGCACCCTGTCCTTCTCCTCTAGGTGTGGGGGAATCCATGAAATAATGGAAACAAATGAAGGTGTGTCAGAAATGGCAGAGGGTCATCACCCCAAATGGATGACACATCAACTCCATGGCACCACAGTCCTCAGGGCCGGTTCCCTGACTGGGGCAGCTAAGCAACTGCAGGCTGCTCTCGTACTCAATGCCTAAACTCTTCTTGAAGGGAGCTCAAGCCAAGTTGATGGTGAATTTGGCTAATGGCCATGTCGGGCTACCTAGCAAGGGTTCCCTACCCAGCGAAGGTCTGAGGGTCAATTCCTACTCAGCGAGGGTCTGAGGATCCTGGGTAGGAATTGAGCCTGTGGAGAGCTTGGAATCCAGAAAAAGAGGAGAGTCATTTTTACTTACTTTAGGCTCTGAACACCTAAAATACGACAAGTTTTATCCAAGAATAATCAGTTGAAACATAAACTTGCCAATTGTATTTGTCCATTATGAGCAATTTCATATGTTTTGATCAAATAGGAAACTAAATGGTAAGAAGACAGCTTGGTAAAGTCGAAATCTTTTTGGTCCCGTTAGGAGCTAGGGTGGGGGGAAGGGAACTGATATTCCCTGGGCACCTGCAGTGTTCTCGGACTATTACCAGTCATTTACGGAGCGCTTCCTCTGTGCCAGGTACTGGATTAGGCACTTCATTAAGGGCTCAGTGAGAACTGCCGCCTGTCCACGCTCAGGAAAGTCATGAGGCTGGAATTCAGATCCAGGTCAGCATTAGGAACTAGCTTCCGAATGCTGAGGGCTCCCCCGAGTCCTCACACCTAGCGTGGAAGTGTTCCCTGGTGTACATTCTGCTGGGAGGGAGTGCAGCCTCTCCGTTTAGGCGCCCAGGTGCCGTCTGAGCCACCAGGTGGGCCTGGGTTCCCTCATGACTCAAGTACCAGATTGAAGCCAACCCTCCATTTTACAGCTGGGGAAACAGAGGCCCAGAAAGAAGGCAGAGTGAGCTGGTGGTCATGTCTGAATGGAACTCAGGCCTCTGGACCCGCTGACCTGCATCCTGCCCCACAGCTCATGGCTGGCTGCTCTGAGGTGTCCTTAGAGTTCTGTGAGCACGACCCCTCCCCGTCTCCCTCGCTGTGCACCTGTGGAAGGAGCCCCAGGAAGAGGTGGCACAAGAAATGCCGTCCTGTGAAGGGGGCTCCAGAGCCTCCCGCCCAGACTGTGGAGAGGAAACCTTCGGCCTTCTCCCAGGGGCACGGGCGGCGCCCTGCAGACCGCACGCGGGTCTCTGCGGCTGCGAGGGGTCCTGGACGCTTCCCCACCAGGGCACCTACCGGCCGCTGGGAGTCCAGGGCGCGCCCTACCGCAGTTCTGCCCGCCGCGATGGGATCCTAGACGCCCCCAGTTCTGTCCGGCCGCCCCAACCGGCCCTCGGGACCCCTACCCCGGCCTCTGCCTCCAAACCGGGTCCGGGACGCGCCCCCGCCCGAGCCCCGCTCGCGCCCGTGCCGGACCCGCGCCTCGCCCGCGCTCACCGCGCCGCGCTCAAAGTCGTTGTAGAAGGGCTTGTCCAGCAGGTGCCTCTGGCTGCAGCCCGCCGAGCCCACGAGGCTGAGGTAGATGTAGTCGTCCGTGCCGGCGAACCACTGGCTGCCGGTGGCCACGGTGACTGTGTAGGAAGGCATGGCGCGAGCCGCGGGCTCAGAGAGCGCGGGGAGCCTCGGAGCGGCGGTCCCGGCGTCCGCATCTGGCGCCGCAGCCTCCTCCCATCACTGGCCCGGGTCCCCGGTCCCGGCCCCGCCCCGGTCACCCCGGCCCCGCCCCGGCCTGGTCCCACGTCTCCTCAGGTACTTCCCTCCCACCCATCCCGCGGCGCTGGCCACGGGGGACCTCACCTCGGGCCGGGTACGGGTCCCCGCTCCCGAGTCTCTCCTCCTTAACGAGGATCTGTTCCCGCAGCCAGGGGACTGGGGCAACCTCGGCTGCCGCCCCTCATCCTTTCGTTCACTCGGTCTCCACTGCATTGCTTCCACCCTGTGCCCTGCCTGCCTACCTCGGCGTCGCCCAAGGCCACATTCCTGTAGGTGGTGGGTTGGGTTGCGGGGACCCCTAGAAATCTAGTCACAGCCTCTGCCCTCTCCAGGTTCTCAGTGCTACGCCGCGGTACTTAGAGGAGGGGTGCTCTGGGAGTCTGCAGGGGAGGAGCGACCCACCGGGGGGTCAGGAGGACTTCCTGGAGGAGGCCACCCAGTGCTGATACCCAGGGTGGATTCTGGAGCAGAGGCTCTCTCCTTCTTCACTGGCTGGACCTGCGGCTCCTGGCGGAGGGTGGGCAGGCAGGCGCCAAGACTGCGCCCAAGCCCGGAGATGACCAGTGGTCCCAGCGGTGTGGGAGGAGGTCACAGCACCTGGACGTGCGGGCTGTCTAGGGGAGGCCAGTGCGCTTGGGGAGGCCGATGCGTGTGGTGCTAAGGGAGTTACGCTTGTGTGGAGAGGGCTCAGTGTCACCCATGGAGGGTCGTGACTGGAAGTTGTCCAGGTTCTTGGCGTTTTGAACAAAGAATTGGACAAGAGGCCCAGCAAAGCAAAGAAAGAATGAACAAAATGAACAATGAATGAACAAAAGCAGAAAATGAAAGTACAGTCCAGTGTGGGAGCCGGCCGAGCAGTGGCTCAAGGGCCCAGATACAGAACCTTCTTGGGTCCAAATATACCCTAGAATTGTTTCCCACTGGTCACTTCATAGTCACCTTATGTAAATGAAGGTAGCCCGCAATTGGTCTGATTGGTTGCAGAAAGCAGCCAACCTGAGGCTGAAATGAAGTTATAAAGGTCAAACTCCTGTGCAAACATTTGCTTGGTTGCAGAAAGCAAGCAAAGGCCAAGGTGAAGTCACAAGGTTATACTGCTATGCAAAGGAAGACTCCACTGGCAATCAGTCTGACTGGTTGTGGAGGGCAACTGTTTAGAGGCTGGAGTGAAGTTACAAAGCTGCAAACAGAAGACTCAACCCGCAATCAGTCTAATTTGTTGGGGACAGACAATTTCCCATCTGCCGGGCAGAAAAGGTGGGGGGTTTGCAAACGTGGTAACCTCTGGTCCTTTTGTTAACTTATGTCTGGAAAGTTAGGGTTTTCCCTTTAATTTAGTTCTAGGAAGTCCACGTGAAACATCCTTAGGTTCCCTGCCTCCAGACCCTATTCTGCCTCATCTCCCCCATGAGACACGTGATCCCTATAAATCTTTATGGGCGGCAGAGGGACTGAAGGTCTTTCTTCTGTAACTGCTTCATGTTGGCTTGGGGCGTAGTCTCTACCTGTTGGTGATCATGGAACTCTTGCCCTACTCTGTCTAGTGGAGACAGGGTGGCTTCTTGATGGCAGGGGGTGGTGCCTTCACCTGGAACTGGCTGGAAACCTTGTCACACGATCATCTGAAGCTCGATGGTCTCTATGTGAGAGGAAATGAATTAAAAGATTTAATGGGAATTTGGGGAGTGGATATCTATGCCATCAGGAATGTTTGCTTTAGAAATGTATTAAAACATTCTGCTTAATTACTACAAAGGAAGTGATTCCATCCATTTGGAAGAAGGCAATTAAACTCCAAAAATAAAAAATGGCTACTATTATCCACCCTACAGTAAATATGCAACAAAAACACCAAGGAAAGTTGGTAGGCATTTACTTATCTTTTGGCTGTCTTCTAAATAGGCACTTCAGGTTTTCCACAGGTTCACAGGTGTAGTGACTGATGGGAACTTCAGGTTCCTGGTCTGGGACTTCTGATACTGCTGGTTCCATCCTTGAAAGATATATCCAACTATCTAATCCTAGTTCTTTGACCACAGCAGGTGTGACCAGTGTTACGGAAAATGGTCCCTTCCATTTGGGTTGTAATTGTTGAGCAGGTGATCCCTCCTTCCACGTTTGAACAAGTACCTTATCTCCTGGCCTGATTTTGGGTTGCTGGTTAGTTCCCAGTGTGGGGAGACTTTGAATTCCAAACTTTTGTAAAGCCTGATGAAATTATCCTAGGTTGACTAAGTATTTTACTAAACTAGCTGTTTCTGGGTCATTAGTTAATAATGGCCTTCTGTATAGCATTTCGTAGACAATTATATTAATTTTTGCTCCAGAGGTATTATGGATCCTTAAGAGGGCGATGGGCAGTAAGCTGACCCAAGTTTCTGATGTTTCTTGACAATGCTTAGCTAATACTTATTTTAGAGTTTGGTTAGCCTTTTCTACTTTCCCGGAGAATTGAGGCCTCCATGCTGAATGTACATAGTATTTTATTACAAGAGCCTTTGCAACCCCTTGAGTTATCTGGGAGATAAAAGGTCAGTATCACTTTGGAGGCTCTGAGGTGACTGAACCCTGGGCATTATTTCTTTTAAGAGAACATTTGTAACCTCATTAGCCTTCTCTATTCTGGTAGGATAAGCTTCCACCCAACCAGTAAAGGTATACCAACAAAAAGGTAAAGGTAATATTAACAAAAACTCTATCCTCTGCAAGCTGGCATATGTGTGAAATCTAACTGCCAGCCTTCCCTGGATAAGTTCCTCTCTTCTGCACTGGTTCTGTTAGAGGAGGCATTTTGTTTCCTGGTTGTTAAGTTTTCACAGTGAGCAGCGTTGGCAGACCTGCTCAGCCAGTGCAGCTAAGTTAGCTCCTGTAAAGAGCTTGTTTACCATGACCGGAGTTGCATCCCTACCCCCATGGAAAGAGGCATGCACGGCTTTTATGACTTTCTACTGGGCTGTCTGAGGGAGATATATTTTTGATCTCATACACCACCAGCATCCTTTTTTCTTTGTCTCCCTTGTTCCTTTAATAGCTGTTCTTCCTGTAGTGGGTACTCAGGTTCTATTGGGGAATCACAGAAAGGAAGTAGTGGTAGGATCTGTTGGGATTGCACCCTGAGGGCTGTGGCTGCAGCTTCTCCATCAGCCTTGCTCTTCCCTTGTGCTATAGGGGTTAAGTCCCTTTGATGTCCCCTACAGTGAATTATAGCCACAGCCTTTAGCAGGTGTATCGCTTCTAATAGCTGAAGAATTTCAGGCCCACGCTTGATAGGGCAGTGTTTGCTAGTTAGTAGTCCCCTTTCTTTCCAGATTGTCGCATGAGCATGAACCACAAGGAATGCATATTTAGAATCTATATAGATATTAAGCTTTTTTCCTTGTCCCAACATAAATGCTCGAGTAAGAGCTATGATTTCAGCCTTTTGTGCTGATGTACTGGGAGCAGTTGCTGGGCCTTGAGAATGGTGTTATGATTCACTACTGCACATCCAGCTTGGTGCTCCCCATTTGACACAAAACTACTGCCACTTGTGAACCAGTCATCCTCAGAATCTGGAGGAGGCTGATCTTTTAAATCAGGCTGGCTAATATATGTGTGTGCAATGACCGGCTTGCAGGAATGATCAGCTATTGGGCCTGTGGGCAGCACTGAAGCTGGATTCAGAGTGTTACAGGTTTTAAGGGTTACATCTGGATTGTCTAGGAGCATGGCCTGGTATTTGGTTAAGCTTTCCCCTCTCATCCAGATGTGTCCCTTTATCTCCAAGACTGATGGGGGCTTAGAACTTCCATTGGTGGGCCCAGGGTGATTTTAGTGGCGTCCTCCACTAGCATACCAGTGGCTGCTATTGCCTGCAGTCAACTTGGCTACCCCAAGGATGCTCCATCCAACTTCTTTGAAAAGTAGTCAGTTGTTCTGGGTTCGGAACCTTATTTCTGGACTTAGCAGTCCCACAGCTATACCCCTCTTTGCTTCATGCAAGGAGAAGGGTTTATTTAGGTTCTGGGATGCCAAGAGCAGGATCCTGGGTGAGAGCTTGTTTTAACTTGGCAAAGGCTCCTCTTATTTTCGGGGCCCATTCCATTAGCTCATTTTCAGGCCCCCTTGTTGTTGCATAGAGGGGCTTTGATATGATTTCACAATTTGCTGCCGATATTCTGCAAAATCTGGTCATCCCCGCCCCAAAAATGAAGCTGCTGCTTGGTGTGTGTGTGTGTGTGTGTGTGTGTGTGTGTGTGTATGTGGTGGGGGGAGGGGGCGCGCCCAGACCACATATGGCTTGCAGTCATTCTGAGGATATTTGGTGGATTCCAGGTGTTAAGACATATGCTAAATATTGGACCTGTTGGAGGGGAATCTGCACCTTCTTTTTTTTTTTTTTTTTTTCTTTTTGAGACAGAGTCTTGCTCTTTCGCCTGGGCTGGAGTACAGTGGCATGATCTCAGCTCACTGCAACCTCTGCCTCCCAGGTTCAAGCAATTCTCCTGCCTCAGCCTCCTGAGTAGCTGGGATTACATGTGCACGCCACCAAGACTGGCTAATTTTTGTATTTTTTAAGTAGGGACGGGGTTTCACCATGTTGGCCAGGCTGGTCTCGAACTCCTGACCTTGTGATTGGCCCGCCTCCGCCTCCCAAAGTGATGGAATTACAGGCATGAGCCATCTCGCCCAGCCTCTGCACCTTCTTTTTGGACACTTTGTATCCCCCGTCTGCCATGAAATTCAAAGTTTTTATAGTATCCTGGGTTGGGCTATACCCAAGGTCATCCACATACTGGATGATACTCTCATTCTCCAATTGCAGATCCCTCAGATCCCTCTCTACAGCTCAGACAATGAAGTGGGGACTGTGCTGAAAGCCCTGAGGAGCACTGTGTGGTTTATCCCTGGTACTGGGATTCTCCCATTCGAAGGTAAAAGGGTATTGAGACTCTGGGGCCAGAGGAATGGAGAAAAAAGCATCTTTTAGGTGTAGGACAGAGAAGCATTTTGCATCTCCTGGCACCTGAGCCAGGAGGCATACGGATCTGCCACCAACGGGTGGATGGGGATGACAGCCTCATTAATTATTCTGAGGTCCTGTACTAACCGGTATTGCCCTGGAGGGCTTTAGAACAGGTAAGATGGGGGTAATGCAAGGAGAATTACAGGATTTTAAGAGCCAATGGGTAAGTAATACCTCAACTATGAGTGCTAAGCCTTTTCTTGCTTCCTGCTTAATTGGGTATTGTTTGTTACTGGGAAAATAGCTGGGGTCTTTAAGCTGTATTTTGACTGGCATTGCTGTTTTAGCCTTTTCCAGTTTTCCAGTATCCCATGCCAGCAGGTTAACCTGTTTATTAATGTGGTCTGGGACACTGTCTGTATTTCTGACTATAGGCAATTTCACTGGCTGATGCTTAAATAGTAGTGCCTATATTTTAACCATAGTATCACTTCCCAACAAGGGGATTGTGCAGCTTGGAACTACTAGAAATTCCTGTTGGAAGATTTGTTTCTCAAATTGACAAATCAAAGGGGGAGTAAAAAATCTTGTTTGTGATTTTCTTTCCATCCCCACAACACTTGTGGACCAGGAGGAAAGTTTTCCTGCATAAGAATCAGCATAGAGTAATTTGCCCCTGTATCAAATAGAAGCAGAATTTGGGTGCACATGATGTCGAGTTACCTGGGGCTCCTAAGTATGTTCCTGGACAGGGGTTGTGAGGAAGACTGTGGGGTCCTTCAGTGTTTATCTGATTCTTCCTTTAGTACTACTAGAGTTTTGTCTGAACCAGCCCCTCAGTGGGAGCAGGGGCTATCATTTCTCCAGTGCTTGGGGTCATGACTGGTGCCTTTGCATTGACAGCAGGGTTCTGGTGGATGCTTAGTGCATTTCTTTGCCCGGTACCTGCTTTTCCTGGATTTGAAGCAAGAGTGTTTGCTAGCATTATCTTTATGGCCCTTTGGGTTTCCCTTAGACACCCTTTGGGCATTCAGGCCATTGACGATGATGGCTGCCATAATTTTGGCTTGCTGTTTTTCTTTACTCTGTTCCCTTTTTCCTTTCTCCAGGTCACGATTGTTATATACCATAAAAGCAGTATCAATAAGTTGATTTTGATTAGTTTGTGGCCTCATCTGTAGCTTTTGGAGCTGCTATCTGGGGTGGATTGACTAGTGAAATGCTGTGCCATTAATATTTTGCCTTTGGGACTAGAAGAGTCCAGATTAGTAATTTTTAAAGGCTTCCTCCAGCCTGCCATAAAACATGGCTGGATTTTCCTCCTTGCCTTATGTAACCTCCCTTACTTTATCATAGTTTACTGCCTTAGGTATCATAGTTTATTGCCCTTCTCATTCCTCCAAGGAGGGTCTCAAGAAATTTAGCCCGGTTGTTCATTCCCATGAGGGTGTTGTAGTCTCAATTGGGATCAGTAGTGTGAACTGTGTCTGGGCTTGGGTGATTGCCTGATGGTTTCAGGCAAATAATTCATCCACTTCCCGGCAGGCAGCCTCAAAGATTTGTTCCTTTTCTGAGGGGGTGCAACAGGTTGCTAAAATGAATTGAACATCTCACCATGAGAGATCAAAGACTGGGGCCAAAGTTCCAAACTTTGACCTGTCTGCAAATTTCCTAAGATTCTCAGAGTAGCTTCCTAGCTTTTCCTTACATGGTTGTATATCAGTTACAGAGAAGGGAACCTGTAATAGGACCGGCCCCTCAGCTCCTGCTACTTCCCTAAGGGGTAGCAAGGCTTGAGGGAAAGTTGAATGCAGTGTTCCCCTCCCAGTGTGAGGGGGACTTAGTAAGGTCCCTGGTGTTTGTTTGCTCTAGGGTTTTAGTCTCAGGAGCACTTGGCAAGGGGCTATATGGGGGTGCCTACCCTGAGAGACAGCTTGTCCTTGTAAAAGAGGGTCATCTATAATACCTAGTTTTGCCTTAGAACTTTCCTTTGGGGGGGTTGGTTCTGGAAGTTTCACAGATTGTAAGGTTTTGGTATAGGGTCATAAAAGCCTGCACATATGGATTTTTGACCAATTTCCTTGTCTCTTGTGAAATAGGTTTAATTGCAAGATGGTGTCATAATTAAGGCTACCATTGACTGCCCATTGTTCCGAAGTGGGCAGCTCATAATAGGCCCAGACAGTATTGCAGAAAAAGATTATATGTTTTCTTTTTTGATTGTCAGGGTCAAATTGATGTAGCCAAGCAGGGAATCAGGTGGGATAGGTGGAGAGTTGCCCGCAGTGGAGTCACATGGAATAGACTGAGAGTTGTCCATAGTGGTCTAGAAAAGAAGAGGACTTTGGAAAGTGGAGGCTGTACTAGGTGACCCACATTTTACTTGGGGCATCCCCCTGGAAAAATTCTAGGCCCAGACTGGGGTCTTGGGGGGCATCCCCCCTTTAGGGCCCCGATTTAGTCTGTTGGACGTCTCCAACCTTAGATGGGTGCCAGCATCGCTTTGGAATGGTTCCCTTCACTACTGAGGACCTACTATGAACTTTCCTTAAGGTTTTTCTATCCCATTTAAAGCAACCCTTTGACTCTCTCAACTTGGACAATAATAAATTCCCTTTTATGAATCCCCACCCCCCATCCCCCACCATGCACCACACAGACCACCAAGGACATGCTCAGACCCTCTGACTTGCATATCCTTTTTGCATAACTAAGTGGGTTTTCTGTCCTTAGCCAGTCAAATGGGGGAAGGGAAGAATTTAGCATAAGAAAAGAAGGGATTTAAGTCACCTGAAACATGTGTGCATTCACGCTGGACGAGCTGCTGCTGACAGCTGCATCAAACACAGGGATCAGGAACTATAACTGGAAAGGATAGAAGAGTCTTTCCCCCTCCTGGGCAGGGCAGCCATCCCTGTTGCTCCTTGGCCTTTAGAAAACTGGAGAGTGGTCCTGGCCAGTTCCCCTCAATTACCAAGGAGCTGCTAGGAAACAGCTGCCAAAAGACTGAAAAAGGAGAAAAGGAAAATAACTTAGAAAAAGGGAAAAGGAATAGGACTCAGAAAGACAAAATCAAGGAAAAGGACTCAGGTCCCTTACTCGAACTGGACCGTGGCAGTCAGGTGCTTCCACGTGAAAACCTTCAGCTTCACCAAAGAGTGGCCCTGGTCAGAAACTTGCAGTTGTCTCCATGCTTAGGTGCTGTCCACCAAGGGTCTCAAGTTGGAAAGGAAGAGAGAGAGAAAGATTTAAAAGGGGAAAGGAGAAAAATAAATCCCAAACTTTGGGCCTACCTTTCCTCCTGCCTGACTCACCAAGATATGTCACTGGTAGAGGGTCGTGACTGCAAGTTGTCCAGGTTCTTGGCATTTTGAACAAAGAATTGAACAAAATGCCCAGCAAAGCAAAGAAAGAATGAAGTAACAAAAAAAAATGAAAGCAGGGATTTATTGAAAACAAAGTACATTCCACAGTGTGGGTAGCAGGCGGAGCGGCGGCTCCAGGGCCCGGCTACAGAATCTTCTTAGGTCCAAATACCCACTAGTTTTCCACTGGCCACTTCATGCTCGCTTCAGGTAAATGAAGTAGCCTGAAATTGTTCTGATTGGTTGCAGAAAGCAGCCAATTAGAGGCTGAAGTGAAGTTACAAAGGTGACACTTCTGTGCAAACATATGATTGGTTGCAAAAAGCAACCCGTCAGAGGCTAGGGTGAAGTTACAGCATTATTCTTCTATGCAAAGGAAGACTAGGCTGGCAGTCAGTCTGATTGGTTGTGGATGGCAACCATTCAGAGGCTGAAGTTACAAGTAGCAAAGGAAGACTCCGCAATCCGTCTGATTTGTTGGAGACAGCCAATTTCCCACCTGCGGGGCAGGAAATGTGGGAGGTTTGCAAAGAGAGTAGCCTCTGGTCCTTCTGTTACTTAGGGGTGGAAAGTTAGGGTTTTCCTTTCAATTTAGTTTTGGGAAGTCGGGGTAAAATATCCTTAAGTTCCCTGCCTTATGAGGACCACAGGCTAGAAGTCCCAGGGAGGATGTAGGCTCCACAGCACGAAAGTTCCAGGACTGGGGTCAGGGATGGGCTCTCTAAATCGCCGCGGGCAAACACCTGGAAGGGGCGTGGAGAAGGCTTTGCATGCTCCTGGGCGGCTGAGGCCTGACCCCTAGGCCCCGCCCACTCCCCGCGCCCGCCTCCCCCAGCCCCGCCCGCAGAGCACACGCTTAGTCGACGGTAGTGATCGCGGCTAAGTTTAGACACAAGTTCACCATGCGTGGGGCGGCGGGTATATGAGGTTCCCAAAGGCGGCTGCCTACATTCTCACCAATGTCTGTGAAGTCGCAGGGTCCCTGTGGCATCTCCTCATACTATCTCGGTTTTGTACACATGGCTGATGGTACTGAACATCTTTTCACATGCTTATTGGCTATCTGTATATCTTCGGAGAGATGTATATTCAGATGCTTGACTCTTTGGAGAGTTGGGCTATTTATCTTTTTTTAAATCATCAAATTGCGTTATTTATATCCTGGATAGAAGTCTCTGATCGGATATATGACTTACAAGCATTTTATTGCTTCTGCTGGTTGTCTTTTCACTTTCTTGATGATGTTTGAAGCACAAAAGTAATTTTAAGTCCAATTTATAGATACTTTCTTTTGTCGCTTGTGATTCTGGGGTCTTATTTAAGAAACCACTGCCTACAATAAGATCTTAAAGGTTTACTCCTACGTTCTCGCTAGGATTATTATAGCTCTGGCTTTTCATGTACATCCGTGATCCATTTTGAGTTAGTGTTTATGGATGGTGTGATAGAGGAATTCAAATTCATTGTGTTGCATGCCCATGTACAAGCATCATTTGTTGAATTCGCTATTTTTTCCCCATTGCATTGTCTTGACACCTTATTAAAAAGTAATTCATTATAAACATAAGGGTTTATTTCTGGACATTCCATTGATCTGTAGTGTACATGCTATACAGTGCCACATTGTTTTATTACCGCAGTGTTATAGTAAGTTTTGAAATTGTTAAATGTTAATCCACCAAGCTGTTCTTTATTTTTCAATATTGTTTTGGCTATTCTGGATCCTTTGAGATTCCACATAAATTATAGAATCAGCTTGTCAACTTCAGCAAAAAAGCCAGCTGGGATTTTGATAGGGGTTGAGCTGAAGCTGTAGATCAATTTGGGGAATGTTGTCACTTTAACAATATTAAGTCTTCTGATCCGTAGAATATGTTTTACTTTATTTAAATCTAATCTCTCTGTTTCCTTCCTTCCTTCCTCCCTCCCTCCTTCCCTTCCTTCCTTCCTTTTTTGTCTTCTTTTCTTTTCTTTTTTTCTCTCACTCTTTTGCCCCGGCTGGAGGGCAGTGCTGCAATCTTGGCTCACTGCAACCTCTGCCTCCCAGGTTCAAGTGATCAATTTATTTAAATCTTTTCTAAGTTATTTAAAAATGTTTTATACTTTTCATTGCACTTTTTGTTTATTTCTAAATAATTTATTTTTGATACTACTGTAAATGGAATTTCAATTCATTTTGAGATTGTTCATCGGTAGTGTATAGAAAAACACTTGATTTTTGTACATTTTATATTCTGCAAACTTGCTGAACTTTTTTATTAGTTCTAATGGTTTGTGTGTGTGCACATGTGCACATTTTCTATATGCAAGATCATATCTTCTCCTATCTGGAAGCCTCTTATTTCTTTTTCATGCAGAATTGCCCTAGCTAGAACCTCAGTCCAAGGTTAAACGGAAGTGGCCAAAGCAGGCATCTTTGTCTTGTTCCTGGTTCAAGAGGTAAACACCCAGCCTTTCACTATTGAGTTTGATGCTAGATGGGGGTTTTCACAGATGCCATTTATCAGGTTGAGGGAGTTCCCTTATATTCCATTTTTTAAAAAGTATTTTATGATGAAAAGATACTGAATCTTATCAAAAAACGTTTCTGTATCAGTCAAGATATGCATTTTTTCCTATATGCTATATTAATATTATGATTATTTTTATTTTAAAACGTTTGATTGACAAATACAAATAGTATGTTTCAAGGTATAAAATGTGATGATTTGATATATGTATATATTGAATACTGATTGTTACAGTCAAATTAACATATCCATCACCACCTATCCTTACCATTTGTGTGTGTGTATGTTGTGGGAGGGTTGGGAAGCTTAAAATCTGCTCTTATCCAATTTCAAATAATAACACAGTTATAAACAATTGTCAGCATGCTGTACATTTGATCCCCAGAACTTATTCATCTTTTTTTTTTTTTTGAGACAGGGTTTCGCTCTGTCACTCAGGCTGCACTGCAGTGGCATGATCTTGGCTGACCGCCGCCTTGACTTTCCAGTTTCAAATGATCCTCCCACCTCAGCCTCCTGAGTAGCTGAGACTACTGGTGCATGCCACCACTCCCAGCTAACTTTTTTATTTTTATTTTTTGTGGAGACGAGTCCTCATCCCAGTCTGGTCTGGAGCAGTCCTTTGGCCTCAGCCATCCAAAGTGTTGGGATTACCAACCTGAGCCACTGCACCTGGCCTTTCTCTTACAGCTGAAAGTTTGTATTCTTTGTCCAAAGTTTTCCTCGTTCCTCACGTCCCCTAGCTCCTGATAACCACTGTTCTACTTTATGCATCTTCAAGTTCGAAATTTTTAGATTCCACATATAAGTGAGATCATACAGTATTTGTCTTTCTGTGTCTGGATTATTCCATTTAGCATAATATCCTCCAGGTTCATTCATATTGTCACAAATGGCAGGATTTCCTTCTTTGTTGTGACTGAAAAATAGTCCATTGTATGTGTATACATGCACACCCCCCCCACCCATATTGTCTTTATCCATTGATGGACATTTAGATTTTTTCCTTATTTTGACTACTGTGAATAAAGCTGCAATAACATGGAAGTACAGATATCTCTTTGGCATACTGATTTGATTCCTTTGGATGTAT
Source organism: Cheracebus regulus (assembly GCA_963574635.1). Taxonomy (NCBI): domain Eukaryota; kingdom Metazoa; phylum Chordata; class Mammalia; order Primates; family Pitheciidae; genus Cheracebus; species Cheracebus regulus. The sequence goes on along the minus strand of CAUYQU010054665.1, from coordinate 14,297 downwards.
ACTCGTAAGTGGAATTGCCGGATTGTATGGTAGTTCTATTTTTAATTTTTGAGGAACCTTTATTCTGTTTTCCATAATGCCTGTTGCAATTTACATTTCTACCAACAGTGTACAAGGTTTCTCTTTTCTCCATGCCCTTGCCAATATTCATCGTCTCTTGTGTTTTTTATAATAGCTTTCCTAACAGGTGTGGGGTGATATCTCATTGTAGTTTTGATTTGCATTTCCCTGATGATTAGTGATGTTGAACACCTTTTCATACACTCTGGCCATCTGTATGTCTTCTTTGAAAAAATGTCTGTTCAGGTCCTTTGCCCATTATAAAACAGGTTATTATCATTATTTTGCTATTAGATATGTGAGTTCCTTATATATTTTGTATATTTTGGTATTAACTCTTTATGAGATACACAGTTTGCAAATATTTCCCTCCATTCTGTAGGTTGCCTTTTCATGTTGTTGACTTTCTTTTGCCATGCAAAAGCTTTTTAGTTTGATGTAGTCCTACTTGTTTTTTTCAAAAGTCCATGCTTTTGGTGTAATATCCCAAAAAATTATTGCTAAGGCCAATGTCAAGGAGCTTTTCCCCTATGTTTCCCTCTAGGAGTTTCAGTTTCAGATCTTACATTTAAGTCTTTAATTCATTTCAAGTTAATTTTGAGTTCAATTTTGTATATTAAAAGGGTCTAATTTTATTTTTTGTATGGATATGCAGTTTTCCCAACAGCACATATTGAAGAGTTGAAATTATTATTAATTTTATTTGTAGCTACTGCAAATGGGATTACCTCCTTGATTTCCCTTTCAGATTGTTTGCTATTGGCATATAGAAATGCTGCTGATTTTTGTATGTTGACTTTGTATCCTGACCTGATTTATCAGTTCTAATCATTTTTGGATGGATTCTTTAAGTTTTTTCAAACAGAAATTCATACCGTCTGCGAACAAGCGTGATTTGACTTCTCTCTTTGCAGTTTGGATGCCCTTTATTTCTGTCTGTTGTCTGTTCTAGCTAGGACTTTCAGTACTATGTTCCACTAACACTGGTGAAAGTGGGCATCCCTGTCTTGTTCCAGACCTTAGAGGAAAGGCTTTCAGTTTCTTTCCATTTAGTATGATTCTAGCTGTGGGTCTGTCATATATGTCTGTTGTCTGTTTATTACGTTGAGGTGTGTTCCTTCTATCTTCAGTTATTTGTTTTTTGTTTTTTGTTTCTTTGAGATGGAGTCTTGCTCTGTCACCATGCTGCAGTGCAGTGGCACAATCTTGGCTCACTGCAACCTCTGCCTTACAGGTTCAAGCAATTCTCCTGCCTCAACCTCCTGAGTAGCTGGGACTACAGGAGCATGCCACCATGCCTGGCTAATTTTTTTTTTTAGTAGACATGTGGTTTCACCGTGTTGGCCAAGATGGTCTCCATCTCTTGACCTCGTGATATGCCCACCGTAGCTTCCCAAAGTGCTGGGATTACAGGCATGAGCCACCACGCCCGGCCCTATCTCCAGTTTTTTTGAGGGTTTTTGTCATGAAGAGATGTTGAATCAGTTAACATAATAATATGGTTTTTGTTCTTCATTCTGTTAGTACGATGTGTTACATCGATTGATTTGTATAGGTTGAACCATACTTGCACCTCTGGGGTAAATTACACTTGGTCATAATGAATGAGTGTTAATGTGTTGTTGAATTTAGTTTGCTAGCATTTTTTTTTTAGGATTTCTGCATCAGTATTCATGTGAGATATTGGCCTCTAGTTTTCTTTTTTTGATATGTCTTTGTCAGGTTTTGATATTGAGGCAGTAATGACCTCATAGAATAAGCTTGGAAACATTCCCTCCTCTTCTATTTTTTGGAATAGTTGGAGTAAGATTGATATTCTTAAGTGTTTGATAGAATTCAGCAGTGAAGCTATTGGGTCTCATGCTTTGCTGGGAGAATTTTTATTATGGCCTTGATCTTGTTACCTGTTTTTGGCCTGTTCAGATTTTGAATTTTATCATGGTTGAATGGTAGGTTGTGTGTGTCTAGGAATTTATCCATTTCTTCTAAATTTTCCAATTTTTGGCATATAGATAATAGCCACTAATGATCCTTTGAATTTCTGCAATATCAGTTATAATGTCTTCTTTTTCATCCCTGATTTTATTTATTTGGGTCTTCTCTTTTTCTTAGTTAGTCTGGCTAAAGTTTTGTCAATTTTGTTTATTTTTTTAAAAAAACTAACCTTTCATTTTTATTGATCTTTTGTATAATTTTTTTTATTTCAATTTTATTTATTTCTACTCTGATCTTTGTTATTTCTTTTGTTCTACTAATTTTGGATTTGGTTTGTTTGCTTTCGTCTTTTTAATTCTTTAAGATGCAACATTAGGTCATTCACTTGAAGTTTTTCTTCCTTTTTCATGTAGGCCCTTATTGCTAGAAATGTTACCCTTGGTACTGCTTTTGCTGTGACCCATAGGTTTTGGTGCATTATCATTTGTTTTAAGAAAAATTTCAATTTATTTCTTAATTTCTTTATTGACCTACTTGTCATTTAGGAGCATATTGTTTAATTTCCATGTGTCTGTATAGTTTCCAAAATTCCCCTTGTTATTGATTTCTAGTTTTATTCCATTATGGTCAGAGAAGATACTTGATATTATTTCAGTTTTCTTAGACTGTTTTGAGACTTGTTTCATGACCTAACATATGGTCTGTTCTTGAGAATGATGTATGTGCTGAGGAGAAGAATGTGTTTTCTGCAACCTTCAGATGAAATATTCTGTAAATACCTATTAGGTCCATTGGTCTATAGTGCAAATTACGTCTGATGTTTCCTTGTTGATTTTCTGTCTGGAAGATCTGTCTAATGCTGAAAGTGGAGTGTTGAAATCTACAGCTATTATTATATTGGTGTCTATCTCTCTTTAACTCTAAAAACATTTGTTTTATTTATCTGGGTGCTCCAGTGTTGGGTGCATGTATATTTACAATTGTTATATCCTCTTGCTCAACTGATCCCTTTATTGTTATATAATGACTTCTTTGTCTCTACTTAACAATTTTTGTCTTGAAATCTATTTAGTCTGATATAAGTATAGCTACTTCTGTTCTTTTCTGGTTTCTACTATCATGAAATATCATTTCCCATGCCTTTATTTTCAGTCTATGCATTGTTATAAGTGAAGTTTGTTTTTCATAGGCAACAGATCATTGGCTCCATTTTTGTTTTAATCCATTTAACCACTCTATATCCTTTTACTGGAGAGGGTGTTTCATTTACATTCAATGTTAATATTGATAAGTAAGGACTTATGTTTGCTATTTTGTTATTTATTTTCTAGTTGTTTTGTGATCTTCTCTCCAATCTTTTCTTGCTTCCTGTCTCCTTTTCAGTGAAAGTATTTTTTTTTCTGGTGACACGTTTTAATTTCTTGCTCTACAATTTTTTGATATCCATTGTATGTTTTTAGATTTGAGGTTACTGCAAGGCTTGCAAATACTATCTTATAACCCATTATTTTATGCTGATGAAAACTTAACACTGATTGCAAAACAAACAAATACACAAGCAAGCAAAAAGAACTAAAAAAAACTGTACATTTTAACTTTGTTTCCATGCTTTTAAGATTTCTGTTATTTACGTATCGTATTATCTATGTCTTGAAAAGCCATTGTAATTTTTTAAATCAGTTAATCTTCCTGTTTCTACTTAAGATATAAGTAGTTTACATACCATTATTACAGTGTTATAATATTCTGTGTTTTTTGAGGACTTACTGTTACCAGTGAGTTTTGTACCTTCAGATCATTTCGTATTGCTCATTAATGTCTTTTATTTCAGATTGAACTCCCTTTAGCATTTCTTGTAAGACAGGTCTGAGTGTTGAAATCCCTCAGTTTATTTGATTATTTCTTCTTCTAGTGCAAATCTATTGTTCATTCCCTCTAGCAAAATTTTCTTATTGTTGTTATTATATTTTTCAACCCCAGAATTTCCGTTTGGTTAATTAATTTTTGAAAAAAATGTTTTTATCTATTATTGGTATTTTTAAATTGATAAGAAATTATCATTATGCTTTATTTTTAAAGCATGTTTTCTTTTAGTTTTTGAACATATTGATAATAATTACTTTGAGTTTTTTTCTGCTGTGTCTGACATCTTGATACTCACAAACGCAATTTCTTTTGCTTGCCTTTTTTTCTGGTGTATGGCTCTGTCTTTTCTGTCTCTGCTTGACTCACATTTTTTTTGTTCAAAACTTGTTCTAGCCACTCACAATACTCATTTCTGCCCCCCTCATTATGTTACTGTTAATTGTTTATTTGTTTAATGGCCTGACTAGACTATATAGTGAAGTCTATTTCCTCCGCCATGTGTGGCCTCTGATGTTGCTCCCGATGGGGGCACAGCATTGGACACGTTTTCTCTCAAACTGGAATTTCAGTGCCTTTAGTAGTGCTGTCTTTGACTGTCTCTTTCTCTGATCTGTTCAGTTGTTTGCCTCTTTTGGTATAATAGCCAGCTGTTAAAATCCAGCAATTGCTAGATAATTGCTTTTTTGTTTTTGACAGTCTTTTTTAGGGGCATAAATTACTCCACAGTCTTATCCAAATATATTTGGTTTCCCTTGCAGGAGCAGTTTTTGAGACAAGACTTTGATGTTCGTTTTAATTTCAGGAAGGCCCTTCTTAGCTGTCTCTTTCTTTGATTTTTATTGTATATTTCTAGCTGGTTTATGGTTTAGTTTGTTGCTTTCATTAAGCTGCCATTAACCTATTAATTGCTTACCACCAAAATATTCATTGTTTTTGACAGTGCCCTTAGGCTTGAACTTTCCCAAGTTCTGTCCCAAATAAAGTCTGTCCCTTTAAGGAGACCTAGAGACTTTCTTGTTATTGCCTATCTCTCCCCCTCGGCAGGTCCTCTACTCCCCGTACTACCTCTACTGCCACTACCCTGCAGGTGGTGTTGGGGACAATGTCATGCTTTTCTCAGATGTCTTCCCTTCTCTATGGGTGGGGCACTGGACGGGGCAGTAGTTTCTGGTTTTCTGCATTTTCTGGAATGGAAACTTCACTTCTGCCATAGAATCTCTGTCCTGTGAGTGTAGTGGAGTGAGGACATTCAGCGTCAGTATTCTTGGCCTGCTGCACTGGGGATGGAACTTGTGCCTTAAGAGTAGAGGCTGAGTGCAAGGAGGAAGCTTCAGATTCTTGGTCAAACTTTCCTGTAATGGAACTTCCGCAATGTAGAGCCAGAGATGGGGATGGGAGTGCCGGTAGTCTACCCTAGACTGGGAGCTGAGGGGAGAGGGGACCCTGTTTTTTTGGCTGCACATCTCTGGAGCAGGGTTTCTGTTTCACTGAACTTATTGCAGGGAGGGAGGAAATGAACATAACTTAAACACCACAGATTCTCACTCCTCTTACTGAGATTGGTAGGTTTTCTTGGATTTCTTCATTTGCTATCTGCCCTTAGAACAATTTCCATACACTCCAACATTTTTGTTTGTTTGTTTTTAACTTTCACCAGTTATGGTTGTTTTACTATAGAGAATGTCTGCAGAGCTCTTCAGGTCATTATTCTGTATGTGCTTCTCCCATAACTGATTTCCAACACGTACAGAGTGAATTCCCCTTTTCAAATGAAATCCTGCAAGGAAGCATATAAAAGTGGCAATATACTGGTTGAACATAAAGTGAACTAATACAACACAGGGGCTGGAAATTCTGATTGATTGACTTTTTTGTTGTTGTTCCATGTCCTGCCTTACCCTCATCCTCCAAGCCCTAGATGTAGATGAGAACACTGTTGGAGAATCATTTACTTTTGGGATGAAGCACCCATTCTGTACATTCACTCTTCACAGACTTGCCCCAACCTCCTTATCCATTCACTGCTCCATCCTTCCCACACGTGTCAGTCAGGGTGCCATCAAAGACACAGAACCATGAGGATATGTATACCAGATGAAGAGATTCACTGCAAGGCATTTGCTGACATAATTGTGAGAGCTGGCTAGGCAAGTCTCACATCCATAAGGCAAACCACTCAGAAGGCCAGGCTGGAAATTCTCAGGCAGGAGCTAATGCTGCTTTCCACAGGGTGAATTTCTTCTTCCTTGGGCCCATTCTTAGGGCCTTTCAATTGACAGGTTCAGGTACACTCAGATAATCCAGAATAATGTCCTTTAAATAGAGTCAACTGATTATAGAGTTTAATCACAACTACAAAATACCTTCACAGCAATACCTAGATCAGTGTTTGGTTGAATAATTGAGTACTATAGCCTGGCCAAGTTGACAAGCAAAACTGACCATCACACTGTGCTTCAGCCACTGTGAAGAGCTTCAATTATAGTCTTTCCCAAGCAGCTTATATCTTCTCATTCCCATGAAATCTTGGCACATTTCCTTCCCTTCATCTGGAGTGCTGTTAACCTCCTCCTCTGTGTCCTGACCTCCTCCTACACAAATGTTGTTTCTTCGATGGATCCCTCCTTGACTTTCTCAGGCAGAGTGAGTTGCTCCTTTTCTGTGCTCCCAGGACCTTTGTTGAAGCCTGGATTTTGGCACATCATCACTCATCCCACCAGTATTTGCTTCTGTCTCCATTCCCCCACCATACTGAGGGCAAGGACTATGTATTATTTCTTTATTGGTCTCCAGCCTGATGCCAAGAGAAAGGAAGCTGTAAATGTATCCTAGTAGGTGAAGTTTCCAGGGAGCCTGCAACTTGCTATGAAACTATGTTTTTTTGTGGTTGGCAAAGCAGACAGTCAGCATAAGGCTAAGCTCAAGAGAGCAACCATAACTTCCCCCCAGCTGACCGCATGATCTCCTGACTCATGGAGTGGAACTTGCGGCATGTCCACAGGAAGTCCTGGAGCCACTGCCCCATAACTGTAGCAGGACAAATGTACTTCTTCAGCAGGACAACATAGCACTGGTCCTTTTGCTGGTCAAAAAAGTGACTTTCCTGACAGTCACTTTCCTCCAGAGGATATCTTGTGTGACTACATCTTCTTCTGGCCAGCTCCAAACATTTACAACCTGTTTCAGTTTCTTCTGGCCTATTGGCATAATTAAACAGAATTAAGCCCTGTCTACCACGGAGAACTAAAAAGAAAAGCTTATTTGTTGAAGATTTAGAGAAAGAAAGAAAAAGAAATCAGTTGTCAAGACCCTATTTTCCCAGCTCTGCCTAGGACGGAGGAATTTCGTAGGCCTGATAGACTTCCCCTTAGAGCGCTGTTGACAGCACCTCCCTGCCCACTGCTTGTTTAGTTTTCATTTGTTCTATCCCAGGAAGAATCAGAGGAAGAGGGATACATCTTAAGGTGTCTCTGTAACTTTGTAAGGATACTGCTGAAAAGATAATGATGAAATGTCTATTGCAGCTTCTTTTTAAAAATATTTTATTTTTATTTATCCATAATATTTGTACATATTTATGGGGTACATGTGATATTTTGTTACATGCATAGAATGTGTAATGATCAAGTTATGGTATTTAGGGTACCCATTACCTCAAGCATTTATCATTTCTATGTGTTGGGAGCATTTCAAATCTTCTTGTCTAGCTATTTTGGAATATACAATATATTATTGTTAACTATCCTACTCTGCTGGCAAACATTAGAACTTAAGCCTTTTGTCTAATTGTATGTTTGTACCTAATGAGCAAACTTTCTTAACACCCTCCCACCCCACAACCATTCCCAGGCTCTGATAACCATCATTCTATTCTCCACGAAATGCACATTTTTAGTTCCCACTGTTGGACCCTAGCGAGTCAAGGAATGTGCCACACTCTGAGATTGAATTATGAGTCCTTTATTAAGCCGGCGACCGACCGAGAGTAGCTAACGCCCAAAATTCTCTCGGCCCTGAAGAAAAAGTTAGGTGGTCTTTCATACATAGCTTTAACAGGGAGGGGCATCCTAGCTGAAGTAAAGTTTTTACAAAAGTAGGGTAAGCAAAAAGTTAAAAGATAAACTGATACATAAGAAATAAAACAGTGCCAGGTGTGAGGGGTAAAGCTGTTATGAAAGACATACAACTTATAGATAATGGGGACTCTAGGTGCTCCCTGTAGCTGCATTTCCAGGCTCTGCTGATACCACTTCACTCGGCTTCTTATCAACAAATGCATTCCTGGGTGCCCAGTGTCTATCTTCATAACTATAGTATGAAGCCAACCCAGCTTCATACTAGAGTTACATACTCAATGGGGAGAAAATAACTAAAATGAAGAAGCCAAGATGGAGTCTTTCCGGCTCAAGAAGCTAACATAAAGCCTGAACAGCTTTGGGAAAGGGAGAGTTAGTTTTAGCTGGCAGAAAGCAGGTTATTACACCACATGAGCGAGAATGTGCAACAATTGTGTTTCTATGCCTAGTTTATTTCCCTCCAGTTCCATTCATGTTGCTTATTGCAGCTTCTTGAGTCCAAGGTCAGAGCTCAGTCATTTTTGGGTGAGTTTCCCGCAATCCTCCTCCCTCTTAGGCCTTTCAGAACAAGACCAGGCTTTTGCTCATTGGCTCCTTTCCCCTCCTCAAGGCTGTGTCATCAGAAGTAGGCAAGGCACCCAGCACTACCTTTCCTTGGCATGTGCTTTCCTAAGACCCAGGTAGATTTACCACCTATGGCTCAATTCAACTACTCCATTGCCCTTAGGAATTTAAGGAACATTCTTCTCATTGGAACTTCTTGACTAAGTGCAAAGATACACTTCAATCCATGAAGCACACAAGACTCAAATAGATTGTTATATTTGTGATTAGTGTGAACTCAGTTCCTGTTTTTTCAAAAGGGAGAACAATTCTCATACTCATGTTGAAACTCGTCTGACATTGTTCCTCTCAAGATTAGATAATCACGACAGAGCATCTCTACAAGCCCTAACTAAACACACATAAGAGAAATAATTCCACCCAAGTCTGAGTGTGGGTCTCTCCCCAGAGGCCTGCCCTAACCCCCTGCCTGAAAGGGCCACTGGTTATTCTCTCCGCTTTATGCTGCGGGAGCTTCTTCATTGCACTCACCACTACCTAGCACTGTTTTCATCTTTCCCTGTTTATTGCCTGTGTCTTCTACTAGTGTCTGAGCGCTGTGTGATGTGATCTCAGTTTTGTTCACTTTCACATGTTATCCCCACAACAAGGGTTTGTCGTGAGGTGTGGGTGGGAAAAAGGGAAATAGTTTTTTTTTTTTGAGGCAAAGTCTCACTTGTTGTCCAGGCTGGAGTGCAATGGCGTGATTTCAGCTCACTGCAACCTCCACCTCCCTGGTTCAAGCGATTCTCCTGCCTCAGCCTCCCAAGTAGCTGCAATTACAGGCACTCACCAACACGTCCAGCAAATTTTTGTACTTTTAGTAGAGACGAGGTTTCATCATGTTAACTGGGCTGGTCTTGAACTCCTGACCTCAGGTGATCCACTCGCCTCCACCTCCCTAAGTGGTAATTACAGGCATGAGCCACTGTGCCCAGCCAGGAACTAATAATTTCTTAAGCACTCTGTGCTAAGACATTTTGCATACTCTAGCTCACTCATTCTTACAACAGCCCTGGGAGATGACTGTCATTACTCAATTTTACAGAGAAGGAAACCCAAGTTCCAACATCTCCTAAATGGTTTCTTGTGTGTTTGAGTGTTTCAAGTCTGTGAGGAGTGCAATAAGTATCCAAGAAAGTGCCACTCAGTGAAAAGAGCTTAAAGAAGGAAAATGCTCTGGTATGATGAAAATCTAATACCTAAAGATATCAATTATGGATGTGATGTCAACTAAGCTTTATTGGGCTTCATGCTGTTGGGCACTGCATTGGACACCTTATTTGGGTAGATATTATTCTCATCCCCATTTAACAAATGGAGAAACTAAGATAAACAGGGATCAAGTAACATTCCCAATGTCACATAGCTAGTACTGATAGAGCTGGGATTTGAATCTTGGTCCTCTAACTTCAGGGCCCAGATCCTAAACAAAGATGTAGGAAAGAAGGGAGCTGTAACTTGTAAAATGAATGAAAAAGAATGCTTTCCTCTCAAGTTTTAGATTTAGGGGTCAAGCATTTTTGATGCATGAGACTAATGATAATAGCATCAACTAATTTGCATGGCACTTCTTACATTGCAAAGCGTTTTCTCACATGCAGGTTTATGGTGATACTCATATGGCTTTGGGATGACTTTGAGAAATAGGAGAAGTTGGTGTTCATTGTCTATCTCAATTGATAGTTGAGAAAGAGAAGCTCAGAAAGTTAAAGTGACCAATATTTACACAGCAAGTCTATTCCACAGTGAGTCTATTCCATGAGGCTCACTCATCCAGGACTGTAGGCTGGTGGAATTTCATACCAGATGCCAGCTTTTCATGTCTGAAACTAAGGGTTCTTCTTAGAGAGGAGGAAGAGGGAAGCCTGAGGTCAGAAAGTGGGTAGCGAGGTTGAACCCTGCTCCTCTTCACCCAGTCTTGGGGACAGCAATTTACATCTTTGGTCTCAGTAAGCTGGTGTGGCCATAGCCCTCAGATTCTGAGCTGGTGGCAAAGTTAAAAGCTACTCCTAGTAAGAGTGGTGGAGGGGAGGGAGGAGCACAATCCAGGAGACTGGTCCTCCTGATTTTCATCTCAACAGTAGGCTCCCAAATGTAGCAAAAGGGGCAGAATATGAAGGGTAACTCTAGAATGAGACCACATTTGTCATGTGGCTGGAGGTCTCCTTGATACCCCAGATCACTGCCTGAGGTGTCAGAAATGTCTTTGAGGCTTCCTGCCTTTTGAGAAGAAGCTGACTTTATTACTAGCCATTCAGCACTTAGAACTGGATTTGCACATAGTAGGTGAATAATAAATGTTGACTTGATGAATTTGTGTCTTGCTTAAATCCTGATTTTTATAGTCATGCAAGCCTCTTTGTCCTTTAATTATTTTGCATGTTGTTCCCTGTCATTTAGTCTTGTCTAATAAACTCAAATATTTTACTTATGGGGTAGTGAGCTGACAACAGGACAGCTAAGTCTCTGTATCAGCCCTGTGACTCAGTTCACAGATGCTCAAGGCATCCTCCAGGCCTGAGCTACCTGCCTCCAGACTTCCTTTTAAATTTCATTTTCTTTTAAAAATATTTAATTGACAAATAAAATTGTATACATTTAAGGTGTACAATGTGATGATTTAGTATACATATACACTGTGTACTGATTACTATAGTGTTTAGTTGAAATTTGATAGGATTTTAAGTGTTCTTACACACACACATGCATACACACACACAAGTGATAACTATGATAACTATGGGTGGTAATCAGTATACACTGTATGTATATGTTAAATCATCACACTAAATCCAGATCTTAATGCTGAAGAACACCATTTCTCATTAAAAGGACCCAGGGCTCCTTGGAGAAATGGCTGTCTTCAGGTTTAGGGCAGGAAATCCTCAAGATGAGTCTGGAGCTTCATGTGGAATCAGAAAGAAAGGAAGCTGTCTGGCTATTGGTTTTTTTTTTTTAATTTCATATTATTTATTTATTATTTTATTTTATTATTATTATACTTTAAGTTCTGAGACACATGTGCAGAACGTGAAGGTTTGTTACATAGGTATACACGTGACATGGTGGTTTGCTGCATCCATCAAACCTGTTATCTACATTAGGTATTTCTTTTAATGCTATCCCTCCCCTAGTCCCCCACCCCCTGACAGGTCCCAGTGTGTGATGTTCCCCTTCCTGTGTCCATGTGTTTTCATTGTTCAACTCCCACTTATGAGTGAGAACATGTGGTGTCTGGTTTTCTGTTCTTGTGTTAGTTTGCTAAGAATGATGGTTTCCAACTTCATCCATGTTCCTGCAAAGGATACGAAGTCATCCTTTTTTATGACTGCATAGTATTCCATGGTATATATGTGCCACATTTTCTTTATCCAGTCTATCATTGATGAGCATCTGAGTTGGTTCCAAGTCTTTGCTATTGTGAACAGTGCTGCAATAAACAAGTGTGTGCATGTGTCTTTATAGTAGAATGATTTATAATCCTTTCGGTATATACCCAGTAATGAGATTGCTGGGTCAAATGGCATTTTTAGTTCTAGATCCTTAAGGAACTGACACACTGTCTTCCACAATGGTTGAACTAATTTACACTCCCACCAACAGTGTAAAAGCATTCCTATTTCTCCACATCCTCTCCAGCATCTGTTGTTTCCTGACTTTTTAATGATTTCCACTCTAACTGGCATGAGATGGTGTCTCATTGTGGTTTTACTTTGCATTTCTCTAGTGACCAGTGATGATGAGCTTTTTTTTCATGTTTGTTGGCTGCAAAAATGTCTTCTTTTGAGAAGTGTCTGTTCATATCCTTTGCCCACTTTGTGATGGGGTTGTATGTTTTTTTCTTGTAAATTTATTTAAGTTCTGGATATTAGCCCTTTGTCAGATAGATAGATTTCAAACATTTTCTCCAATTCTGTAGGTTGCCTGTTCACTCTGATAATAGTTTCTTTGGCTGTGCAGAAGCTCTTTAGTTTAATTAGGTCCCATCTATCAATTTTGGCTTTTGTTGCCATTGCTTTTGGTGTTTTATTCATGAAGTCTCTGCCCATATGTATGTCTTGAATGGTAATGCCTATGTGATTGTTTTAAAGACTCATAGGCCAACTGCAAGAGGTTCCTACAGGGTAAATTTGGGCATCAAAAGAATAACAACTAAAATGAGTGAAAACATATGGAATAGATTAAACCTCATATGTTCATAAGATACAAAAATTTTTGAAAAGCAGCTGGGCCCGGTGGCTCACACCTGTGATCCAGTACTTTGGGAGGCCAAGGTGGGTGGATCACCTGAGGTCAAGAGTTCGAGACCAGCCTGGCCAACGTGGTGAAACCCCATCTCTACTAAAAATACAAAAATTAGCCAGGTGTGGTGGCACATGCCTGTAATTCCAGCTACTCAGGAGGCTGAGGCAGGAGAATCACTTGAATCCGGGAGGCGGAGGTTGAGTGAGCTGAGACCATGCCACTGCATTCCAGCCTGGGCAACAGAGCAAAACTTCATCTAAAAAAAAAAGGGCTTGTTAGTCAAATTTGGAGATTGCCAAAGGACCTCTGAACACAGGTGAATAAAGGAAAAGGAAATAAAGCAAATTATCACCAGTTTTTATGGTGCTCTAAAATAAAACATAAATGCTTAGTGACTCAATGCTAGTTCAGAACTCTTCCTAGAACCTGCAATGAATGCAGGAATTTGAGTCCTAGGACAGAAGGAACTGTGAGGATAGCTCAGTCTCACTGTCTGGTATGTTAATCTCTCCTATAAAATCTCCAGTAGGATTCTGCCTAGAACACGCATGAACACTGCTTGGAATGGGAAGTTTACCGTCTACAGGTGGCCCATGCCCTCTCTTTCATCTTAATATTTGGAAACCTTTTCTTAGAGTGACCCCAAATCTGTGTCTCTGAAGTTTTCACCCATTTCTCCTAATTAGTCAGATCCTTAAAGCCATATGCACTCACAAAACTAACTCTTAAACTTTCAAGACCCATGGTTTTTTGCTGACTTATGTATAGAGATCACTCAAAAAAGACTTTGGGCTCTGCCATCAGATCACTTGGGTTCAAATTCTAGGCACCCTAGCCTTTGTCCTTGGGAGAATTGTTTAACCACTGCAAGCCTTGTTTTCTTCATCTGTAAAATGGGGATAATTTCTATGTCATAGGCTTGTTATAAGGTGCATACAGAGTACATGTTACAGAGCCTGCACACTGCACTCTCGAGAAATGCTTGTTTTATGTCATTAAATATTGCATAGATATACTTTTTATAAAATATGTGTACAGCATGAACATAATAATAAAATGAATAACTCTGTATTCAATACCCAGCCTAAGACGACAGTATTAATATCTTTGAAGGTCCCTGGTGCCCTCCTGGTCCATCACCTTCATTTTCCTTAAGTAAGCATGATATGGAACTTTGTATCCACCATTCCCTTCATTTTCTTTGTAATGTTACCTCATATGAGTTTCTAATTACTGTTTTATTCAGTTTTACATGATTTTTACTTTTTCCTAAATGGACTCATACTATGTTTTTTTCCTGTAACTTTCATCTCTTAACATAAATCCTGATGTTCATTCATGTTTAGGGTTGCAAACTATACTTCTCTTTCTTTTTTTTTTTTTTTTTTTTTTTAGAAAGAAAGAGGAAGAGATTTTAGAAAAAGAGAGAAAAGGAGAAAGAAAGAAACTGCAAAAGAAAGAAAAAAATGAAAGAGAAAGAAAGAGGAAGAGATTTTAGAAAAAGAGAGA